>ML780808.1:114075-157051 GCA_009831015.1 Picea engelmannii
TACGTGGTTCACCCAGTGTGGG
Source organism: Picea engelmannii (assembly GCA_009831015.1). Classification (NCBI taxonomy): domain Eukaryota; kingdom Viridiplantae; phylum Streptophyta; class Pinopsida; order Pinales; family Pinaceae; genus Picea; species Picea engelmannii. The sequence continues at coordinate 114,098 of ML780808.1, forward strand.
CTACGTCCACCAGAGAAATTGCTAGGTCCTTCCTTTATTATTATCCATCAAATGAAGGGATACAACCTACAGCAAAACCCGTTGTAACTTCCTCTTCTTTCTCTCACAGTCTCCTCTCTCATAATACAATATTCACCATCAATCATAGTCGCAATACATTTCCCTCATAAAAGAGGGTTTCCTTCTAGGGAAAAAAACCCTAACATAATCTCTACCGTTAGATCTGTGACCTTATAATGAATGGTCCAGATTTACAATGAAATTACAATATACTTTTATAAGGCAATTTTTGCTTCGGGGGCTTCGCCCCCAAACCCCCGCTGGGGGCCCACTTTCCCCCAGACCCCCCGGACCCTGCAGAGGGGGTAACCCCCCCTGCACTCCCCCGCGTGGAAGAGTGTACATACTTCTAGGGTGTAAATACTTCATGGGGTATAAACACAGCTGAAAGTAAAAGACCTATAAATCAGGAAGATAATTCGGCTCCACAACCAACACCAACGTCCTTTGTGGAGATCACATGAGGACATGTCCCATGTGGAGAGCACATGAGGACATGTCAAGGGATTTGACCTTTGATGTCACACACTATGGGAGTTGACCCTAGGGTTTCTAGAGGGTGTAGCCTCTAGAAGTCCACATGGAGTGCCATATGTGACAAACTTTCTCCAAATCGTACTCCTCTGTGAATTGAGTTAAGTTGATCTGTGAGGACACTTATTCCAGAAGGGATAAATGGGGCACTTATCTGAGAAGGGATAAGTTTAGTTGGGCTTATAACCCAATGTCCCTTGTGGAGAGCACATGAGGAAACGTCCCATGTGAAGAGCGCATGACATCTCAAGGGAGTTGACCCTTGATGTCTCACACTATGGGGAGTTGACGCTAAGTGTTCCTAGAGGCAGTAGTTATCCAAGTATATATCAGTGGCCACCCACCTTTTCCAACTGGCTCAAAATAGTTTTATGGCAATTTTGGCAATTTACTATTTTTAGCAATTTTTAACTTCCGGGGCCATTTTGAGGGCCTAAATGAAGGTTTTTTGAGATAGAGATCCTTAATAATAGTTTAAGGAATTATTGAGCCCCCAAAATGAATCTCCTCGTTGATGCCTTTCCAATGAGCTATCATACACCTAAAACAAAGATCGTATGCAAAAGTTACGACCTCGGGAAGTTGATGCACTAACTTACCCAAACGGGGCCCACATGACTTTTGGCGCTTCATATCCTAGGGTTAGGTTTTTGGATGTCTAGGGTTTTGGCATTCCGGTTTATTGTAAAATGGATTTAAGAGCCTCATTGTAATCATCTTCTTGCAAATGCGAGTAGCCGTCACATCTCTTCTCAGAGATAAGCTGCCACCATTCTAGCGAGTCTTTCACTCTGTATTTTTACAATCTCTGTACATTTATTTCATTAATAGAAATCATGTATTATTGTATATCTGTTTTTATGGTTTCATCTCTGATACATTCTTGTTATATTATTGAATATATGTGATATCTCTGTGCATTTCTTTATTATATCTCCGCTCTCATTTCGTGTCGAAAATAAATCTGGATCAAGTAGCCTCTACAAGTCCACATGGGACTCCTATGTGTGAAAAACCTTTTGCTACTATTGTGGTTGTGTACCACTGGCAAAGACTATGTGTCTCTCGACAGTAGTTGTGTACTACGATGGAAATATACCTTCATAGCTAAGAGGGAGTGTTGATGTTTCAACATCGAGCATAACTTCTCCTATATTGGGTTGCAGACCAAGGGAGATAGGAAACATTTATCATAAAGGTGCACTTGTGGTAAATGGGCCCAGACATAGTCCTTCCTTGATCATGAAAAGGAATAATATGGAATCGAGGTGCTTGAAGTGCTTTCCACATGCCAATTATCATCAGTCCGACATTCACTCATAGGTGTGTACCAGTGGTGAAAGATCCTGGTGTGGTATTTGTCCTAGTCATGGTGATTTGACAAGGAATGATAAAGACTCAAGATTTTGTATGCTATTACATGCAGACCCAAAGTGATCCTAATCTTAGAGAGAGTTAATTGGCTCAGAGGGAGAGCCGCAAAATGAGTTTCTCCTAGGTTCATGTGGGAGAGAGATGTCTCCCAAGATTGACATACAAGTGTCAAGAGTCTAGGGTGAAGCTTGTATACTTCAAAGACAAGCTTGGCATGTTGCAGAATGTCTCCCTCATTGAGAGGGAGTGTTGATGTTTGGACAACATCGAGAAGACATTCTCTTACAATAATAATTAATAATATGATTATTGATTATTAAATATCATATATAATAAAGTAAATGATAATAAAAAATAATTATTGATTATTCAAGGGACACATCCTTTCATGGATGGTCACCATATGTTCCCTATATATGTAACACTCATTATTGTAATAATAAATTGATCATATCTCATATGAATAAAAACAATAGTGTGGTCCATTTTGTATACAGGTCGTCATAACTTCCAACGGGGTAGTGTTGTTCCTTAATAACATCCCTAAAGGACTCCCAGGTGAGTGTGACTATAAATAATGAGGGTTCCTATGTTTCCTTTTGCTCACAAAATGTCTCCCACCAATATTGACATGGGGAATGACTTTCAGATGTGCAAAAGTAATCCTTTCTCTATTTGAAAAGTTATGCAAAAAAAAATACCCTTCTAGAAGATTCAACAATTTATATACAACATTTGTGTCTATTTCTCCTTCAAAAATAGCAATATCAAAGTTGATATGTACCTTGAAGGGGGTGGCGCCTCCACTTGAGGAAGATGCATTGTTTGTTGGTAGTCGTCGAAGGATTTGCGCAAAATTATCCATCATCTCATTCCTCTATTGTGTGAGGGATTCCTCAAGAAACAATTTGAAAGGATCTCCTATCCCATAATATTTCTTTTCTCCTACCATGGAAGGTCACTTGGGCATGTGAGAGATTTTGTCCTCAAGAGACACAAGAAGAGAAGATCGCTCTAATACCACTAATCCATATTTTATGAGCATAACAAAATGAATAGATATTATTATTATTATTAACACAGAGACACAAGGAACAATAATAGATATACAGTAAAACTGGCTTCTATTCAATAAAGAAATATGTTGAAACTGTAAAATGTAGACTGAAAACAAGCTTGCTAGAATGGTGGCGACTTATCTCTAAGAAGAGATGTGACGATTACGCTCATTCCCAAGAAGATTATTATAATGAGGCTCCGAAATCCTTTTTACAATAAAAATGAATTCCAAATCCCTAGACATCCAAAAGCCTAACCCTAGAAGACTAAGCACCAAAAGTCATGTGGGACCCATTGGGGTAAGTTAGTACATCAACTTCTTGGGGTCGTAACTTTTTTATACGATATTTTTTTTAGGTGCATGATATCCCGTTAGAAAGGTCTATCCAAGGAATAAACATGATTTCATCAAACTTTGACTCGTTCTATACGTTGTATGTGGAGAGCCCTAAAAACGTTGTTTAGGGCCTCAAAACGGCCCCGGAAGTTCATGATCCAAAAACAAGGAAACAAATTGAAAAACTGAAAAACCTCCAAGATGAGCTAGTTGCAATAGGTGTGTGGATAGAAATATCCACTTGGATAATCATTCTTCATAATAGAGGTGTACTCCTCTACCATGGCATCCCTCCATACCTTCTAATATGCCACTTCCTCAAAACTGGAAGGATCAACATCAATGATGCTACTCATAAGTTCGATATAGTTTGGAAACTTCATCGGAGGCCTGTGCTCTATGACTACACTCCTAGGAGACTCACCAATGTCCCTCAATGTCTGACATAACCACCTGGGTCTCCTAATAGGACTAGAAGGGGCTAACTCCTCCCCACCTGAAGTTTGAGTTGTTGATTAATGCTCATCCTTCAAAGCCTGCTACTCATTTTCCTCTGTCATTGTCAATGACTTCTAATATTTCCTAGATGAAAACTTATCCTCGAAATTAATATATCTTCTCACAATTATCTTCCTCTGTGCTTGTATGAAGATCCTTTAAGCCTTTGAGGTCTCTTTGTACCCAACAAATATACCCTTTTATCCTGAAGGATCCATCCTCATTCTCTTCTCCACATGCACATGGATGTAGAATGGACAACCAAAGATACTCAAATGTCTTATCTCTGGCTTCATTCCTGAGAATTCCTCCTCTAGAGTCTTTTCCACCAATATCCTATGAGTATTCATATTTTTCACATACACTATCATGTTACACACCTATGCCAAAAGAAACATAAACAACTCTTGGTCAAGTATCATATCCCTGGAAGAATTGGTGATGGACTGATTCTTTCTCTTTGCAACCCCATTTTTTTTAGGGTTGTATGATACTTTCAACTCCCTTTTGATCCCTACCTCCTTGAAAAAATCCTTGAAGTCATTGGAGGTGTAATCTCCCCTATTATCCGACCTCAATACCTTTATCTTGTTTCCTGTCTAGTTTTCCACCTGAGCTTTAAACTCCTCAAACCAAATGAAGACCTCATCCTTGGTATTCATAAAGAAGATCCATGTTTTCCTAGAAAATTCATCAATGAACTTCACATAGTATGATGATCCATGCATTGATGCTACTAGCATTGACGTACTCACATATGAATGGATAATATCCAATATCCCATTGAACCTACTCTTGCTTCTAGGAAAAACAACCTTGTCATTCTTGTCAAGTGCACACTCTCTGCACACTCCTTGTTGCTCAATACTGAACTATGGAAGACCTGTAACAATCCCCCTCGGAATTGAAAATTTCATGTAGTGTACCTATCCCAACCTCTTGTTCCATAGCTCACATAGGATACCACTATTGTTCACCAAATCATTAACATGCTTACCATGCGACATGTATAAAGTTCCCTCTCTAACCCTAATGACCATTTTTGTGTCTGGGATAACTTTCTCTCAATGTATGAGTACTTTTCCTCTCTGAAAATTAACAAAAAAAACCATGTCCTTCATAGTAGAGACTGAGAGAAAAATATTCTTCAAACCTTCTATGTAAAGCACATCCTTGGCATCCAATGAACCTCGTGACTCAATATGGAACAAAACTAATCCCTCTCCCTTCACTACATACTTGGTGTCATCACCAAGCTCAACATGAACATCTAAGTCCCTCTTCCTTCACTACATACTTGGTATCATCACCAAGCTCAGCATGAACATCTGAGTACCTCTTCGTTAGAATGATAAATAGCTCCCATGTTTTTTTCATATGAAGAGATGGACCATTTTCCAAGTACCATGCACTCCTAGTGCGTGTGCTAGTAGAAAGTCAATAAACTAGTGAGAAATCCTTCTTAAAATTTGACGCAAACTCATCTAGATGCGTCTATGTTGATGATTTTGTATGCATATTTCATTTTCCCTTCTTCTTCTCTAGACATTGTGATGCATAATTTACATTCTTATGACATGAGAAGCACTTGATTTTACTCAAGTCCTTCTTCTTCCCTAGCTACAATGATCCTCCATTATTGTTACCCTTCTTGTTAGAACTCTTTCCTTTGCCCTTCCTTGCCTTGACAACAAGCTCCAAGTTCTCATCACTAATTCCCTACTTGTTGATCTTAAACTCCTCCCAAGTCTCTTCCTGGATGCAATAATCCCAAATCCTCTGCCATTCTGGGAGATGTTCTCGATCACAAAATTCCTTGACAAATGGTTCCCAAGACTTGGGAAGACCATTCATTGCCACATTCACGAGTTCTGTGTCCTTTGTTTTCTCCCCTATGGTTGGAAGTTGATCTCGTACCTAAGTGATCATCATGAAATATTTGGTAACAATGTCAGATATAGACATATGTATTGATCTGAGTTTATTTCTTAAGACCATCTTTCTATTCATGTTAATGCTCTAGAATATACCTACCAAGGCATAAATCATATCTTTGGCCATATTCTTCTAAGATAGGTGAGGAATTAGATGATTCTTCATTGAGTCCAACACAACCCTCTCATCTTTGATCTCCTTCTTCTCATGGGATTCCAAAGTTGTCGGATATGTCAGTGGAAGAACTAATTTATCCACTAAATCACAAAGTTAATATTCCTTCAACACCAAAGTAATTCTTGCTTTCCAAGATAGGAAGTTGGATGCTCCATCGATTCTTTCTTCAACTCTCAAAGGTTTCGATGTCATTCCTTAGACCTAATAAACTTCCTCGGAAATAACCCTCTACTGAAACTACCCCTATACTAACCTATACAACCTCTACCTACGTTGACCTATGCTAATTGTGCAACCTGTATGTTGATGTTTTTGTTGTTCCACACAACCTATGTGTTGATACTCGTGCTATTACCACATGAATTTCATTTTGATACTTGCATTATTCCTGCACGACCTGTATTATAATACTCATGCCATATACGTGACCTATACCATAATACCCACGTTGTCCTTGATGGCCCAGTCCAACTATAGAATGATTGGTTCTTTGAAATTTTCCCTTTGATTTATGTCTATTACTTATGTATTTGAGATCTAGCTTCCTCTTAGATCCATCGCTCTGACACCATGTTGAAATACCTACTCTTACACCTAGGTATCTTGTTATCTAGTGATTTATTTGTTGTAAATCAAGTTAGCAACTCACAAAACAAAAATACATTGCTAGAACATTCAACTCAGAAAAATATAATAGAAGAAATACTAGAAACCAAAAATATCATACACAATACACAAATATATTTTTCCCATCAACTAAGCTTATCATTCAAATAACTTCAAATATTACAAGGGATCCCTTACAGGTAAAATGACCCAATTAGAAAAAAAGAGACAAAGTACATCGAAACATGACCGGATTATATGCTTCTAAAATTGTTGTACGGTCTTGTATGGCTATACTGTGAATTTTACATTGATACTCGCATTATTCTGCGTAGCTTATAATAGAATAATTGTGTTAGTTATGTGACATGTACATCGAAACTCGCACTGACTGTGTGCCTTCCACGACAACCGATCCTTATGCTTCACACTTTCTCTCTGTTGATATTATGGTCGTTGTGGGAGGTATTTACCTCCACATGTAAACCTGACGAGAATAGAATATTCTGGGAAGTAAGAAGAAACCCTAATTAGTTGGATAATAACCCTAGATGACAAATTGGCTCAAGAGGATAACTTGTATTAGGTTATTAGCCTCCAAGAGAAGAAGTCAGATAAAGGAAATATTATATACTAAGTAAATAGGCACCCAGAATGAGAAGTCGGCCCTAACAGTTTTCCATATTTAGTATAAATAAAGGAGGCCAATCTTCATTCTAGTAGGCATTCTTAGAATTGCAGAAGCAACACTTGTGCACACTACAGTTGGCTAGTTTGTGCGCAAGTTTGGAGGAGAGTTGTTGTTCCAGCTGTTGCAACTAGCAAATTTCAGTTTTGTCTTGGACTATCTCTTGGTTATGGTTTGGACACTCTGATCATCTCTTGCTTGGTGCATTATCCTTGGAGAAAGGTGTGCCACCCTTTGTTTGGATATCTAGCCTAGGGTTTGCTTCCATAATGATTCTTTGTCAAGGTTAAGGTGCTCAGGGGTGGCTTCGGCCTATGGTTGGGTGACAATAGTGATATTGTCTATGAATAAATGAGCACATTTATCATATTCTAATAGGTTATGGGACCACACCTCCTTCATTCAATCTAACCACTGGAAGGGAGAATAGCCATAAGGATACTAAGCTCGTTGAAGAACTGTCGATGGGGTTTCTAGCAAGAGCAGTTACCAAAGCACTGTCGCTAGGGTTACTAGCAAGTGTAGTTGCAGAAACCCTAATCCTCTTGTTGAGGCACCTTAAGTGAAGGGATTTACCTAATTTCCATATAGACTAGTGCACCCTAGCCTAGTGCATATCCTGGTACTCTCATCAAGCTAAGACATCAAGTTTGAGGTTTTGGTCAAATCTAGGGTTGACCAAGTCAAAGAAACCGTGAATAACTCTATGAAGTCAGAAAACAAGTTAGATGGGGCTTCTAACATCAGAGCATTTAAGACAAGGATTGACCTCATCCTTGCCAAGAATAAAGCGATGGATATCGTGAAAGGAAAGATCGTGGAACCAAAGTTTGAAGAAGGAAAAGAAAAGGAACCGCAGAACATTGCAGTTATGGAGAAGTTCAAAGACAATGACATCAATTCCATGAGTATCATAGTGGATTCTATAAAATACCACTTGATACCCTACATCTCCCATCTTGATTCGTCTAAGAAGATGTACGATGCCCTAACAAACCTCTTCTCAGTCAGAAACATTGGACAAGTAATGAGTCTGAAGAATGAGCTCTGCGACATGAAGATGAATGATGATGACAACATAACATCATACTTTGTGAGAATCTCTCATTTAAGAGATCAACTACAGGCTATTGAAGAGATCATCTCAGAGAAGGAACTGGTAAATATAGTACTCCATGGTCTTCCCAAGACATGGGATGCATTTTCCACAAGCATGAACACAAGGAAGGAGTGTCCTACATTTGAAGAACTTTGGACTTGTTGTGCACAAGAAGAATAAAGGATTAGTGCAAAAGAGAAACCTCAAAAGAAATACGATGATCAATCCTTCATAGCAAGATTCAAGAATTTCAGGAACAAAAGGAATTTTGGGTCAAGGAAGAAACCAAATCAAGAGAAAGATATGTCAGAAATACAATGCTTCAAATGTCGAAAATATGGTCACTACAAGAATAATTGTACTGAGATAAAGAAAAGGAAGGAGACACGGGAATCATCAGTTTCCGAAGAAAAGGAATCCTCAAAGAAGACCAAGCAGGATAAAACAAACTTCTTCTTCTAAGACAAGGTAACAATACTCTTCATAATTCTTGTGCATCCCATGTTTTTTGTACATATCTTGCATATCTATTTATTAGAAGATAATATGTTCAAAGAGAAACTATACTTATGGAAGAAAAACAAGACAAGGACTGCTATCACTATGATGATAAGACAAACTACAAGATAAACCGAAATTAGAATCAATCTTGAAGAAACCTAGAAGAAGCAAAGACAAAAAGAAGTCAAAAATCAAGAGGAAATTGGAAAAGGATTTGTGACACTTTCCAGAAGGAAATAAGGATGCAGACAGAAGAGTGGACTCTCCTAGATGGAGAGAGTTGATTATATATTTCCAAAAGAAGAGAATGCATTCATGCATGAAGAAAGAATTAGGAGGGAGATAATCCTAAATAATATGATCCATTGAAGATGATGAAGTATCTATCCATGATAGCAACAAGAAAAGAAGCACGTGTTCAGTTTGACTTTAGAAGAAGTCTTCTTCGAAAAGAAGCCTTAAAGTATTCATGGTTTTCCATACACATCCGTGATCCTATGATGAAAGAAATAAGTGGAATCTTTAAGGCATGGAATCTATAAGAAACTCCATGGACCCAAGAGATAAAGAGAAGCATGAGGAGGAACATGAATATTCCAAGAAAGAAAGAAAAGACAGAACAACCAGTCATTGTATCGAGAATCACAAGATTTCCATCCTAATATGAACCCACTAAAATAAATCAAGAAAAGGAACTGAAAGTTGTGATGAAGAACAGTGTATGAAAGACTTATGAATGTAAGCATTGTGAGATCCAAAACTAGAAGTTCTTCCAGATGGAGGGAGAAGACTATGATGATTGCTTGTTCCAGTAAACCAGACATACCTCTTCATAAGCCATTATATCATATGCAATATCCATGGTTTGGAATTTACATGTAGAGAAACCTCAAGGCTTTGAGGTATAACAAAAGGAGGCCCTTGTATGCAAATGGAAGAAGATCTTGCATGGATTCAAACAACTTGGTAGAGAACCTCCAATGCATAGCAGAAGCATGGTGAAAACCTTCTATATTATATCAGAATGGTTACTGAGAACTCCAGAATGATGGATTTCCAATCCATGACAAAGATCTCATGATAATAGAAGAAGTTCCACATGGACATGTTCCAATTTGAGCCTTGCCACAATGATATGAGCTAGTAGGAAACGAAAGAGATGAATTCAACTATGATATACTATAATGATCAAAGTTATATGAAGCCTTAAGAGAAAACTAGTTTTTGAGAAAGATCGAAGTACATTGAGATCAATAATTACATTATCCATGATGAAGTCCAGAAAAGAGAAGTGGTTCTCCAATATATATCTCCATAGATGAGAAAATAAAGCAGACATTTTGGTAAGGCCTCTATCCAAGATGAAAGAGTTTGTGTACTCAAGCTAGAGCTCATGGAAACAACCTCCTTATTGAAAAAGGAAGAAGATGACTCCCAGGTTGGGAGAGAGTACTGATGTGTTATTGACTTATGGATAGTTATTTTTCAGTTTGAAAAATGGTCCAGAATGAGCAGTTCCTTTCCAATTCGGAAAGTGGTTTGAGATTTCTAACGGACAGGCATTTTCCAATTTGGAAAATGGTACAGATCGAACGCTCATTTTTGTAATTAAAATGGTTCGATGGATTGCTGATGTACCATAGACAGTGATTCCCCTTATGGTTAACATAGGGAATGGTCTAGGACAGTCTCTCTTCTTGACAGTCACTCTTAGTAGTGGTCAAGAAGACTGGTCCACCTCATCGGACAGTCATTCTTTTGAAGCTCATAGTTGTGAGAAGTTTCGAAGAAGGGTTTGTTTTGGAGGTTGGTGCAGGACAGTCATTTCCTTTGGAAATGGTCCGAACAGTCATTCCCTAGGGCAAATTAATTCTCTCCATGCTGCACTTTGTTTAGTGCCGGAAGAATGGCCTAGATAGGCGAATGGTCCAGATTCAACAATCAGGGACATGCATTCCCTAGGGCAAATTCATTATCTCCAGGTTGCACTTTGTTTAGTGCCGGAGGAATGGCCCAGATAGGTGAATGGTCCAGGCTTAGAAATCGGGACATTTATTCTTCCTTGCTTGAGAAGAATAATCTAGATAGCTCATCATTGATGTTCTACTTTCTGAGGGCATATGCTCTTCCAGACCTCACAAATGTCAGTGGAAGAATGGCCCAGATGATTCAGTTTATATCATAATAATGTTTTCTGTGTAGGTTGATATCAAATGATTTTTATGGAAACTATATGTCTCCAGACAATAGATATATACTACTATGGTGGATGTGTTCCACTGATTGTGGCTATGCATCATTGATCAAGTATCTGCGTGCTACTTGGTGTGGCAGTGTACCACTGGATTGTAGTTGTGTACTACTATGGATAGACATAGTTGTGTTCTATTGAATGACATTGTTCTAATTTTCCTTGAAGACTATCATTAGTGTTGGAAATGATTATCAACTATATGGATGATCAATGAACAAAGATATCCCAAACGGAAAATGGTTCAGGACATTTATTCTTCTAGGACATATGACTGGATTAGAATAAGGGCTCTTGTGTCACTCTATGGAGTGAGTGCCTTATCCAACATCATTTTTTATTACTCAGATGGAGTATGGTTTCGAAGAGATGACGTAGTTGATGACACTGATAGTGATGATGGTGCTCATGATATAGTCATGAGATAGTCTATATGACTATGTTGATGCTACTAGGTGAATGGTATGTTTGTGCTCAATACCATTACCTTCAATACCTCCCTAGCTAGGAGGGAGGTTTGATATTATGGTAGTTGCAGGAGGTATTTACCTCCAAGTGTAAACCTAATGAGAATAGAATATTCTGGGAAGCAAGAAGAAACCCTAATTAGTTGGCTAATAACCCTAGAAGACAAGTTGCCTCAAGAGGATAACTTGTATTAGGTTATTAGCCTCCAAGAGAAGAAGTCGGCTAAAGGAAATATTATATACTAGGTAAATAGGCACCTAGAATGAGAAGTCATCCCTAGAAGTTTGCCATATTTAGTATAATACAGGAGGTCAGTCTTCATTCTAGTAGGCATTCTCAGAATTGCAGAAGCAACACTTGTGTGCACTGTAGTTGGCCAGTTTGTGCGCAAGTTTGGAGGAAAGCTGATGTTGCAGCTAGAAGATTTCAGTTTTGGCTTGGACTATCTCTTGGTTATGGTTTGGACTCTCTGATCGGCTCTTGCTTGGTGAGCTATCCTTGGAGAAAGGTGTTTCACCCTTTGTTTGGATATCTAGCCTAGGGTTTGCTTCAGAATGATTCTTTGTCAAGGTTAAGGTGCTTGGGGGTGGCTTCGGCCTATGGTTGGGTGAAAATAGTGATATTGTCTATGGTTAAACAAGCACATCCATCATATTCTAACACTCTCTCTTTTTCTTTGGCCTATATCTCTAGGTGGAAGTACTTATCCACCTATCCAAGGTTTCTTTGAATCACAATCCTTCATGATCCAACTCTCTCTATATAGATTGTATTGTATGTCTTCCTCCTTCACCCTAACCTTTCTTTTATAACATTGAGTTATTACTAACCATAATCTCCAAAGTGATTGATGGTTTAGATTACTTCTCACCTTACTTGAGACCAATGATTTTTATTTAATTCACTAATTCTAATTAAATCATTTCTTTAAATAAAACTCAACTCTCTAATAAAAGTACTTTACTTTAATAATTCATTTAATTAAAGTGAAGTCTCAAGGTAGAAGGATTTGGATTATTTCCACATGTCTAGACACTTAGACCTATGTGAAAATACATGTATGATGCTATAAACATCAATATAAATCAATCAAACATACATGCCATCAATCACATTAACATTGATAATATATAAATGCATCATGCATAATGTCATAACAACATTTTTACATAGATGTGAACTTCCATTTCTTATCACACGTCCACAAAAATCAACACATCATCAAAGGAGTTCATATGTTTCATAAGATTATATAGTTCAGTCAACCCCTTGACACTAGTGGTTGAATCTAAATTATTTAGTTTCTCTACCTCTTTTAATGCCTCTTCTTTATCCTGTTGATTCATGAGAGTCTCAGTTTCTTCTTGTAGCCTCTCATTTTCACTCTGCAACCTTGTTATGACCTTTTTCTTTCAACTAGTTGGTGATAGAGCTTCTCTTTTTCTTCATGGCTAACTTGCAACTCTAGAGTTTTCACATGTTGGGTTGTAGGTAGGTTAAGACTCTTTCTCAAAACCTTGATTTTAGTGTATTTATGATTAACCAATTCTCCCATAGAAGTGGGGTATTTAGTGTCTGTTCCTAGAGCTATGATATTCTTTCCACCCTATTATCTTTGTTTGATTTTCCTTGGTGGAAATCCTCTCTTGCTTCAAATGCCTATTAATTTTGTGCACCATTTCCCTCATTTTCTCTTCACTGGAAGAGGATTGAAGTACCCCTTTGTATAGCATGTCACTTTTCTATTGGTGCAAGTCAATTATGTGAGTGGGTTGAATATTGTTTATCTTGGTCTTGATCTCGGTTGCCTTTGTAGTCTACTGGGTAGAGGGGTTTGGGCACTTTAGATTCTAACAAGGCCAAATTGATGGTGGTTTGTTGATAATATACTATGGTTAGTAGCTTTTTCTTGGTTTTCTCTCGCACTGCTTGGGGATAAACGTCATTTTTAATCTCCCTATTGTGGCTCTTGATACCCAAATAATGAGAGAATAAGGAGGGATGCATCTTTATTGCTTCCCCACCGACAACTGTTTGTTTTATGACTCCTACTAATAGCATGGTTGAGGGGAGGGATTCAATAGTTAAGTTCATCCCCTTAGGATCACTCTCCCTCTTGGTTTATTTGTAGCACACCTTTCCCTTTATACAAACTCCCTATCACAGTATCCTCTATTTCCACCTCCTCGTCCACTTTAGGCCTTTTATTCTATTGGTCATCCACATCCCTTCCTCATTGAAGTTTTTAGTATGATATTTGTATAGGATGGGTGGTATGAATTGTGATGGCTTGAGTTGATGAGGAAGTTGGGATAGGGGTCCCATTTCCTAGGATCTACTTGACCTCTTTTCAAGACTCTAGTTTGGCATTATTTTCTATCAAGACATTTGGCTGATGTTTGTATGTTGTCTTCCTAGAAGAGATGATACCATGGGGATCATATGTCCATCCTTACCCTTTATCAAAATCAAACTATTTAATCTTTTCTTCAGCTAAAACAAAATATGTTATTTGTTGAACCAAAAGGGGCCAACCTCCTATGGCAATGGGAAGGTGATGGTTTTCTATGTTGGTAAAATAAGAAGTGATCAACCTTCAACCTTTCTCTAACATATTCCAATGCCATGATCCTTGGTATCAAGAAAATAGGGAGCTTGAATGTTTCATTCTGAAAACCATATGCCCTGATGATGGCATGATATTCTTCTAGATACCAATGTCTTGTTCTAATATATTTGTCGAGCAATAGAATATGCCTCATTTATGGGATGACTTTGGGAAGAGGAGTGCCATGTATCAGGGCATATATGGTACTCATGTAATTATTTACATAGAGGTTGAAACCTCTATTTTTTCTTGTGTTCTCATCTCCCAAGTTCATTCATTGATTGGATTTAATCTCCCAACCTTATTTGTGATCTTAATTCCCCAAGCCTCAAAGTAATATTGATTCTGGGAAAATATGAGATATACTAGGTAAGATTGGTATCTAAATGATCTAGTGCTATCAAATTTTTCTAGTTGATCTTGCATGAATTCATCCTGGATATGGAAGTAGCCAAACTTAAGTAGAGTCATGGATGTTGGGGGTTGTATAAGAGAGAAAAGGCCCAAGATAGCCTCATCAACTACCCTGTCATGCTCATAACCTATGATTTGGAAAATAGTGGCCAAAGATTTGATGGAAATTTTAGGGAACATGTCATATTTAAACAAAGGTGGAGTAGTTGGTAATGGAGCATTAGGGAAAATAAGGTTTCTTAACAAGATTTCTTTATTAGACCGAGACAATTCTTGATATTTGGCCTCTAATGTATGTTCTTCCAGATTTTCATAGGAAACTTCATGGAAATAGAGTACTTGAGCTAAGGAATCTCAGGATATAGTGTAGATAATTTGATGTCCATCAGTGGACATCACCTTTCCCTCATCATCTTGGTAATTTTTTGAGCACTAGTGAACAACTTTAGAGAAATCAAAATTTTGTGGGACACTAGATCAAGCCAGGTTCCATTCCCATAAGTAAGTAATCCTAATTGTTGTTAGCATTGATCTGGGCACTATGAATGATTGGGAATAGGTTAGGAAATGACAAGGACAGGTCAAAAATATCACCATCCCCATCAATTAGGAGTTCATTCACCATTGAAGGCTTCTTAGATGGTTGTGACTTGCAAGGGTTTGTAATAGTAGCCATTTTACTAGCTTAATAATAGAAAATAGTTGCAAAAAAGAATGCAGAGACTATACAAGTTCTTGGGTTACCTCTTGACCATTAGAAGTTGTGCAGGAGGGAGCTATTGTAGCTTGTTTGAAAGCTCAGGCATCTGACTTGGTGCTTTGGAGATGGTGTTGTTTGTGTCCAATGAGGATTTTTGCTTCTATTTTCATTTTGAGTGCCACATGTCACCATGGCATTGGTGAAAACCTTTGAATTAGGAAAAGGCACGAAATTTGGGTGACATCATGTGTAACATCAACCAAGCCCCTCAAACACATGGAAGTCTCGTATTTTCCAGGGTGTCATCTATGTGGCATGGGGACAAGCCACATGTTATTGGGTTCAAGGTTGTTGATTCATGCCCTTGGTCACTTTTGGTGGGTCCATCTTACCCATGTGTCAGCTACTCATTGGTCTCTATGGATGCCCTGTTGGTAGGTGAGCCTGTCTTTAGTCAATCCTTTTCCATTATAGTATGACAGGTCAGTGCCACGGGGTGCTTCATCAACTGCCAGATGTTTCTCGTGTCAAGGGGCAAGAAGTGGTTTTTTTCTTAACCACAAACCGTTATTGCATTCTCCCTGCGATAAGAGTTGTTGATATTTGATCCCTTGTGATCTCTTTGTTGATCAGGCCCCAAAAATATTTTATCCCTCATTCTTGGCATGTGGTTTGGTAATAGGCTCCCTCTGCTAATGATCTAGAAAGATTTGGGTAGTTATAATCCCTTTTTCTTCAACCCAATAGGTGCTTGAGCCCAATTAGGCACAAAGGACCTAATTTCAACTCTTTTTCATTATTCCAACCTCAATTAGGTCGTGTTTTTATTCATCCATATGTCTTTGAGCTTATCCCCTTTGTCCCAGGTAGGCTCAATAAATTCCTCTGGCCTCACTAATTTCCCCCATTCATGACAAAGCTAGATATTATACTAACAAGAGGAAATCATTTTCAAAATTACAATCTAGAAATCAAAGAAATGCATGATTCCTTACATGAATTGGATAATTGGGTTGTTGGTATTCACAACCAAATTGATCTAAAGAATAAAGTGATTGAAGAAATTCAACCAAAATTAAAAGAAATGAGCAACAAATTAAGAACATGGTTGATGCAACGTGTGCAACTAATGACCTCATACAAAAGGATTATGTTACTTGTGACAAAAATGGCATAATGTACATGATGGATGTTACTTGTGAAACAAAATATCTAATATGCTTGATGCTTCTTGTGATACAAATGACCTAATGATTGATACATATACATCAAATGACATGATTGATGAATCCTTATATGGTCATGAGAAGGAATCTTACAATGATTTAATGAAAATAAGTTTTATTGAATGAGCCACAAGAAAAAGTGAGTAATATCAAAAGAAGTATTAGTGAAAATAACCTTGAATTTTCTTTTGAAGTGACAAAGGGTCATGAATGCATAGAAAAACATCTAGTATAAAATTTCTCTTTCCAAGCATATCATCATACCTTGGGAAGAAAACTACAACAAAAAACATAGAACAAGACTTGGATATGACAAGAAGTTACCTTTTATATTTTTTACTACTCCAAAGAAATCCATTTCTATAGTGTAGGATTCCTTCAAGGAAATCCCACTTCACATATTTCAATTCAATATCAAAATTTTAAGTTCCAACATTGTCAATGATTTGATCACATGGAGAATAAAAATTTTGATCTCCATCTTTGTCTTCATTATGGGAAAACAAAACACTTTTTAAATAAATGTAAAAAAAGGAAGAAAACTAAAAATAAAACAATTCATTTTGTCACGATAAGTTCTTGGCAATGGAATCAACAAGTCAAGAAATTGCACAAGTCTTACGTTTAGTTTAGACACAGGTAAATACACATTTTCATGAAGAAACCACAAAAGCAAAAGGCCTTCAAAAAATTATTTTAGATGAATATTTTGAGCACTATTATGGCTAAATTCTACATGTGTTTTGAATTGAAACATGAGTGAAAGAGAAAGGTACATTGCTTCACTAAAAAGGGGGAGTACACTAATGAATAAAAAATCAAAATCTCTTTAACTCTAAAGAGGGTAGTACATTGTGAAAATGCTTAGTGGTCAACCATAACCATCATAGACATTGATGAACTTGATTAGTGGTCAACCAAAACCATTGGATACATGGTACCAAATACATGATAAAATAGATATTGAAGAAGAATCTAAAGCTTAAGCTTGAACCCCTTCCACATAATCATAAACATTGATGAAATTGGTTAGTGGTGAACCAAAACCATTGCATACATGGTAAGAGAGCTATTGAAGAATAATCCAAAGCTCAAGCTCGGACCCCTCCCACATACTTCTCACCTTGCACCTGATAGGGGGGAATATCAATGATAATAGTCAAGCTTCAAATTTCAAAGTCCTATCAATCAAACTTTAGTCAGAATTTGGAAATTTGAGGATAATAACTAATCTCCTCAACAAGATAAATACACTTCAATCAAATTAAATCAATCTCATCAAATCGCCATATTTGGAAAGATCTAGCATAGAACCTAGAATCCTCGCATTTCTCTTCAACTATTCATTAGGATGTTTGACACTTAATTATGTCTAAATTTAAAGAGAACTTTGGTGATTCTATTTGTTTACAAAATTAACAAAAAACACCAGTTTTTTCTAGCCAAATTACTTGGCAAATGATTAAATTATCAAGTAATCAAGAAATGTTCAAACATTACAGCTCTTCACTTCTAAATTTTCTACTCTCTTTCAAAATTTATTTCACATAAACCATTCAACATTCAAATTTGGTGGTTTTTCAAGGACATCTTCATCAAAACTCAGTTAAAAAGTTTCAGATAAAAAATTGAAGATAATATTTGTTTACTCACTAGTTCAAGTTGCCTTATTGGTATAATTATTCAGACGTGTGATTGAGGGGAAAAATGTTAGACCGTGAGTCCCTAGACAATCACAAAATCCGAGATCACCTTCTTATTAGTTGTCATCCTTATCTAATGATGAGATGTTATCATTATCATTTAATGAGTTGTCCATTCAATCTAAATCTAAAGGTGTCAAACATATGTACTATATATTGATATCATATCAAATGAATACATATGTCAAATATAACTTAAAGCTCTTCCAACCAAGTTCTTATCTTGTTTTATTTCTTAACGACTTGCAATTACACACTTTGCCATACATTCCAATAGCATTAATAACCATAATTGCTAAATTTACAAACCAACATAGCTACATTTACAAGCTAGCAATACATAAAACTATTTATGTGGTTAAATTAAGAAAATGCACGATGGTTATGTTTACTCGACCTTCAAATCGGACCTGGGTTCAAATGCAAATAGATAAGAAAAATGCTCATGTCTTTCACAAATTTCCCATAAACGTTGCCTTAAATTGTAAGACAAAATGGACAGTCCCAGAAATTGAAAGAAAACCACATAATCGCCTTCTCCTACGCACTCAAAATACAACGGTGTTGGCAGCCATTTCGCATTTTTATCCTTTCCTTATAAGCTTCCTACATAAGTGTTTTGGAACCCTTGATTCTCATCGAAATCTTTTGAATAAAGCAAAACTATTATCTTGCACATTTGCACACCTGCCTTTTGTTCTCGTTTTCACGACTGCAAGCATGAAAACTTTGATTTCGAAGTCACGTCGATGGCATTAAAATCGTCACTGGATTATTATGGTCACTCTTGTCTATGTGTTCATTGCATTTCCAATTTAATTATAGTCGCACAGTTAGCAAGACACCAAAACCTTTACTCATTTGTCATTTTTTTTTTGTTTTTAATATGATTTCATTTTTATAAGATTGTGATGATATTGTAATCATTGTCATTGAGTCCTTAATACATTGGTGGTTTGATGTTCTATAGTCTTTCATCGATTTCCTTGGCGCATTGGTTTCATAACAACGCATTAATATGGTGATTAGACCCTTAATTCAATAGTTTCATACAATGTATAAGTTTTATGGTCAAATCCTTATTCGAAACATTGTTTTGATTTTAAAACCATGCAAACACTATGCTTGTGCAAATATTTGGGTCGACTTACCATAGATTTCATTAATTGTTTGAATGACATTGTTTTTAACTTATACCAATAGTGATTTGAATCACCATGTGCGTCGTCGATTGTACATTTGGATATGATTGTTTTCCATGGTTGTTGCCTTCCACCACCCTCGCACACATAGACATTATTGCCTGCCTCGTATCTTGGGTTACCTCTGTTGGTTTTCGGGGAAGCCAGTGAGCCATCAGTCCTCTGTATACCTTGTCCAAACCCTTGTCCACTGTGTGTTCTCTCCTGGCTCCTGTAGGGCGAATTTAACCCCCATGGTGTTTAGAGTCAGTTTTGGTTTCATAATTGCCAGAGAAGACTGCTTAGACTGCCCCCGTAATTGCCTCCCAGAGACACGTTTTTGCGTGAGCGATTCTAGGCAAATGGTTTTGAATCCGATCAAACCCTTGAAAACCCAAAACCGAAATTATCCCCTTTACCTTCTTCACGGGAGGTTTCCTCAGAAATCGAGTTGTTACAGAGATATAGCTCGTGTTTTAGATGTCAAGTTTCAAATCCTCTCCGTGGCTGTAAGGTGCATTTTGGGTCTGTGTGCATTTGCCAGAATGTTTATGAATTCTCCAGGCCTGTGCCTCAGAACCCCTCTCACTCATCCAGCCTCTCACACTCTTGAACCCTTGATCAATCCTTAGAAAATCAAGCAGTCTATTAGAAGAAGAAAAATACTATGGGTTCGATTATCTTCAGAAACGTTGAGACAGCTACAACCTTCGTCAATTCAAAGTTATCCTGACCTAATTGTTTTCCTACAGTCCAGGTATGGTTTTTTCAATATCAATTTTGTTTTATGAGTTGGTTTGAATTAGTGTGACCAATTATGTTTGCTTTTAATTAGTTCTGTTCGTTTTAAATAGATTCAAAACGATTATGTTATATTCGAAGTACTAAAAATGATTTCATTATGAATCATGTACAGTAGATTCATTTTGCTAAAATCAAATATAGCTATGATTTGGTTAATGCGATTTTATTGTTCTCAGTTTAGCATAGCGATTGTGTCAGCCCTAAGTTAGTTCGATTCATTTCTTTTGGTTTGATTTTGAAACTATTCTGTATGTTGAACTAGCATAATCTTTTGTGTATCCGATGCATTAATATCAGGGATTGGTTTGATAAATACAACATAATCTATTGATTCAAAAAAGAAAAACAACTCTGTTAGTTTTGCATTTAGAATCGATTATGTTAAGTGTTGGATTGACATGTTATATCTATACTGAATTCATACCAAAGATTTGTTTGATCGGTCTGTTTTGTTTGAAATTGATTCAAAAAATGATTTCGTTGGTTTCCAATTGTCAATCGATTCTGTCTGCTCCGAATTGGTAATAAAAGTTGTTTGACAGATCGTACATATCCTGTTATCATGTGATTAATTCAATTACGATTTCATTTGTTCAAATTGGCATAAAGAAGCTAGTTACTTCTAGCATGAATGATTTGTTTTGTGTTGAATGAATAATTAAAGATTTGTTTAATAGGTAGGATATATTTCTGTCAGTTTTAGATTGATTTAAAATGGTTTTGTTTTCAAATTAGACCAGCTACAGAATCGTGAGATTTTGTAGCTAGTCTTAAAATTTAGATTTTTTTGTTAATTTTACCAATAAAATATCACCTAAAATTGGCTATTCTTGTCCACTTTCAGGTGGATACGAATTTCAATGACCAATGGGATATGTTGTGGCAGTTTAGGATATACTTTTGTGATATAGTTTTGTTATAGGTTGTTAGCTTTAGTCAGGAATAGAGACTTGGGAGATTATTCCCAGATTTTTTGTAAATAGTGGTTGATAATTCCCACAGGGATGTTTTACCCTGTGGTCTTTAAATACTTGTTATTTTTTGCAATGGACCCATCATCACAGTTGGGAGAACTAGACTATGGATTTATAATGATACAGACTGGGATGAAAGTTGATGTCTTGTAACAGCTTTAGCTTTCAATATATCAAACTTTTATTTCAAGTTTTCTTCATATCAGTTTGCAATCAATTATCGACTACTTTAGCTATCATTATTCATTGCATGTTGATGTGATTTGGTTTATGTGTTGTCCATATCTGATGTCTCTTATTTATTTTTAGTACAACAATTACTCCATTTCAATTTAATGAATAAAGGTTTATCTTCTTCGTTAATTGAATTGTTCTGTACAAATCTTTGCACAGGGATTTATCTAACTGCGATGATTTGTAAATTATAAGATTGTTGTCCTTTTTTATGTCTTGTTTGTCTTGTCATTTATATTCAAAGAGCACTGTTGCTTCCTGTTTACGAGAAGCTTGTGGATAATCTGGTGCGGGTTTCCTCCCACCGAACAGCTAAATCAACTATTGTATACAGGACAAACCTGAAGCGTTACTTCAGGTCAGTTTGTTATTTGTTATTTAATAGTTAATTTATTAGTGTTATTTAAGTAGTTTACATAGATATATATAGTTCAGATTTATAGTTAGGATTATTATTTAAATTGTTCATCTTAGATAGTTTTCAGTTTATTTCTTTCTCATAAAATTATAAAAATCAAAAAACAATAGTTTTGTTGTCATGGGACAGTTTACGAATGATTTTAGCAGGTTTTCATTTAAAATCTATAATTTGTAAATATTGTACATTTGTGATTAAGATTTAATTCTGTTGATAATTGAACATTTAGTTTCATAAGAATTATTGTTGTATAGTATAGACAATAGACTGTATATATTTATTTCAGATTTGTTTATTAGTTTTCTTTAATTGTTGTTTTCAGTTAGATTAGTTTCTTTAGTTGGTTTTCTTTCGTTTTCCTAGGACTTAGATCGGCTAACGGAGCCGCTAAACCCGTTAGGGTGGACCATACCAAACGGCTTGGGTTATTTAGACAACCCCGGACCGGATCCACTCTTCTAGTTGGTGAGCGTTCATTTTCGCCCGTCAACAAACGGCCACCCTACGTTCTCACGAACTGGTGACGGCCTTGCAATCTCCTTCCAGCATGATGAAGGAGGGGAGTTGGAGGAACGAGCCATGTTCTCCTGTAATTCCCAAAAAACCAACTACTTATGCTCATGACCAATGTCATCCTCATCTTCATCTTCAAACTCAGACTGAGACTCATCTTCATCTTCAAACTCTGACTCATCTTCAAATTCATCCCACAGTTCAACTTGAACGTCGATGTATCCCACAAGTAGTAACCGTGCTCCACAGGGGAAAAACTGAGGCCTGACATTAGTCAATATGGGCAACGATATTACAGTGGATATGCCATCTTGGATATTGAATCCCACAATGCCCCACCCTAAACGTTCTATATCCACCAAACAATAGACGAAACTCTCATAGGAAACCATTCGTGTGTGAGCTAATTTTAAATTCCTTGGCAGCTGTCCTGCAATCGTCCATTTCTTTTGAGAGGGATCATAAATTGATACTTTCATTTGCCTGCCATCGCACCACTCGCTAAACGCCACAACTTTGTATCTGTCACCCTCCCCTCCCACTATTCCTATTCTCTCCTGGGATGGAATATTCGGAAGTTTCAGGAATGTTCGTGTGAGAGGGTTGCAGAGAAAATTATCTTCTCTGGGTAAAATTTCACGTCTTGAATAGGCTGGCTCAAGGTCCACTATATATAGGCCTACGACTGATGCTACCCAATAAAGTGTTACATAACTACCAGCTGCCTGTAGGAAGGAAAGGAGAAGTGCTTCTCCCAAGTTTTTGTGATGAAGCTGTAACGATTACAAACAATGCCACCACTGTCATCGCGGGCAACAACAAGGATCCATGGCTTTCTATTGGGAGGGGTCTGGGCCAATAGAGTTTTTATAAATCTGGTGGATGAAAGGAGGGCATTCCATGCTTTACACACACTGAAAAATCTACCAACGCATTCAAGAGGGAGTCGTGCCAATACTTGCTCCTGCAAATCCTCTGGCAAATCGCGCCACGAAGTACAATCCTCCATTTTAAACAATCGAGCTTAATACCAGACTAAAGGAAAGCCGAGAGGATCAATGTATAACACAACGAGAGCTCTGTGAAGTATCGCTCAGATGCACTCGTAAAAAATTGGAGGGGTTTTAGAGGTTTATTTTTATTTTTGAGTGGTTCAGAAATGATGGGAGCTGAAACGATTCGCCCTAATAATTAGGAAGTCTTCAATCTTATTTGTTTGTTTAATAATTAGGAAGTCTTCAATATTATTTGTTTGTTTTAAAATTGTGGAATATTTACATTATCCTGAATCTCCTCAAGAACTCAATTGCGTACTTCCCCTTACCAAGGAATATCTCTCTTGATACCTACCATACCTCTAACTCCAAGAAATAATGCATCAAGCCAATTCCTTTCATCTCAAACTTAGTATCCAAATATGCTTTGTACTCTGCAATAACATCCTTTGCACCTAAAATGAGAAACAAATCATCTATGTATAGAACCAATATGAGTGGATCCACCCAAAAAAGTATGAAATACAAGTTATGATCAACTTCACTATTGGTAAAGCCCATACTCAGAAGTATCCATCAATCCTAGAATACCATAACCTGGGTGCATGTTTGAGTTCATACAAGTATTTATTAAGCCTACACACATGAGAATTCCTCCCATGTACCTCAAATCCCTGAGGTTTCTCAATATATACTTCCTCTTGAATGATCTCATTAAGGAAAGTTGTTTTCACATCTATCTGATGTATCCTCCACCTCATAATTGAAGTAATAGAAATAATAACTTGAATAGAAGCATACATGGCGACTGGAGAAAATGTGTCCTTGTAATCCACTTCCTCTTTTTGGGAGAACCCTCTTTCCATGAACCTCTCCATTAACTTCTTAATGCTACCATATACAACATGCTTGATCTTGTAGATCTACCTAGAAATCACAAGTGACTTCCGCTTCGTTCTCGACACTATGTCCCAAACATAATTCCTCATAATAGAGGTGTATTCCTTTAACATGACATCCCTCCATACTTGTTGATTTGTCACTTCCTCAAAACTGGAAGGGTCAACATCAATGATGCTACTATCTGATTGCACTCCTAGGAGCCTCACCAACATCCCTCAATGTGTCAAATAGCCACATGGGTCTCCTGATAGGAATGAAAGGGGACAACTCCTCCTCCCCACCTGAATTCTGAGATGCTGACAGCTTCTCATCCTTCGTATCTTTCTACTCTTCATCCTCTATCACTACTAATGATTCCTGAGATATCCTAGATGAAAATTTCCCCTCGAACTTAACATGTTTGCTCACATCTGTCTTCCTCTGTGCTGGTATGAAGATCCTGTAATCCTTTAAGGTCTTGTTGTACCCCACAAATATACTCTTATGTCCTGAAGGATCCATCTTCGTCCTCTTCTCCACATGCACATGGATGTAGATAAGAAAAACAAAGATCCTCAAATGTTTTATCTCTGGATTCACTCCTGATAATGCCTCCTTCGGAGTCTTATCACCCAATATCCTATGAGGACTCTTGTTTTACACATACATTTTTGTGTTACAAACCTTTGCCCAAATGAACATAGGAAACTCTTGGTAATGTATCATAGCCCTAGTACAACCGACGATGGACTGATTCTTTCTCTCTGCAACCCTATTTTGAAGAGGTTTGTATGAGACTATCAAATCCCTCTTGATCCATGGCTCCTTGCATGAATACTTGAAGTCATTGGATGTGTACTCTCACCCATTATCTAACCTCAATACCTTGATCTTCTTTCCTTTCTATTTTTCCACCTGATCTTTAAACTCTTGAAACCAACTAAAGACCTCATCCTTGGTCTTCATAAAGAAGATCCAGGTTTTCTTGGAAAAGTTGTCAATGAAATTCACATAGTATGATGATCCATGCACTTATGATATTGGCATTGAACCACACACAGTTGAATGGATAAGATCCAATATCTCCTTGGACCTACTTTCACTGCTATAAAAAGCATCCTTGGCATTATTTCCAAGTGCACACCCTCTGAACACTCCTTACTTCTCAATATTGAACTCGAGAAGACTTGAAACAATCCCCCTAAGAAATGACAATGCCTTATAGTGTAGGTGTTCCAACTTCATGTGCCATATCTTACATAGGTTGTCATTGTCATGTACCAAATATTGAATACTTTTTCCCTCCAAATTGTATAAATTTCCCTCTCTAACCCCCAACAACCATTGTTTTGTTTAGGTTAACTTTCTATGGACGTATGAGTACTTTCCCTCTTTCAAAAGTAACGATAAAAACCATTTCCTCCATAGATGATACTGAGAGAGAATTATTATTCAAACGTGCTATGTAAAGCATATCCTAGGCATCCAATGAACCTCCTAACTCACGCTGGAACAAAATTTTTCCCTCTCCCTTCACTCCATACTTGGTATCATCACCAAGCTCCACATGAAAATCCAAGTCCCTCTCTATCATACTACTAAATAACTCATATGCTCCTATCGTATGATGAGATGCACCACTTTCCAAGTACCATGCACTGTTGGTGGGTGTGTTGGTAGAAAGGAAAGAAAATAGTGATAAATCCTTCTCAAGCTTCACTATAAACTCATTTAGTTGTGTTTCTACAAATGTTGTTGTCTGTGTCTTTCCTTATCCATTCTTCTTCTCTGGACATTGTGATGTATAATTTCCATTCTTATGACATGAGAATAACTTGATTTTAATCAAGTATTTCTTCTTCCCCCGCTACGATGATCCTCCATCATTGTTACCCTTCTTGTTGGAATTCTTTCTTTTTCCCTTCCTTGCCTTGCTGACAAGGGAAAAGTTCTCATCACTGGTTCTTTGTTTGTTATATTAGACTCCTCTAAATTCTCTTCCTAGATGAAATCATCCCAAAGCCTCTAACAATCTGGGAGTTGTTCTTAAGCATAGACTCCCTTGACAAATGGTTCCCAAGACTTGGGAATATCATTCAATGCCACATTCACAAGTTTCACATCCTCTCTTTTCTCCCCTATGGATGCAAGTTGATCTTGTACCTGAGTGATCCTCATGAAATAGTTGGTAACATTGTTAGATATAGAAATTTGTACCAATCTAAGATTATTTCTTAAGACCATCTTCATATTCATGTTAGTGCTCTAGAATAAACCTACCATGGAATTAAACATCTCTTTGGCCATATTTTTATCATATAGGTGAGGAATTAGATGATCCTTCACTGACTCTAAGATAACCGTCTCATTGTTTATCTCCTCCTTATCATGAGCTCCCAAAGTTGTTGAATCTATCAATGGAGAAATTACTCTGTCCACTAACTCTCAAAAGTCATATTCCTTTAATACCAAAGTAACTCTTTCTTTCCAAGATAGGAAGTTTGATGCTCCATCCAATCTCTCTTCAACTCTTAGAGGTGTTGATTCCATCCCTTAGACCTAATAAAATTCCGTTGAAATAAGCCATTTTTTAAACTGCCCCTGTACTAACTTGTACATCCTCTACCTATGTTGACCTGCACTAAATGCGTAACCTATATACTGATACTTGTGATGTTCTATGCAACCTATATTATGATACTCACATTGTTACTGCGTGACCTGCATGTTTATACTCACAATGTTACCATGCAACCTATAATATAATACCCACACTATATATGCAACATGTACCATAATACCCACAATATCCTCGACAACCCAATCTGACTGTTTCCCTAAAATTTATCCTTCGATTTTTTTCTACTGGTTATGGATTTGAGATATGTCTTCTTCTCAGATAAATCACTTTGATACCATGTTGAAATCCTTACTCCCTCACCTAGGTATCTTGTTATCTAGTGATTTCCTTGTTGTAAATTAAGCTAGTAGCTCACAAAAAAAAATAGATTGACGGAACATTCAACTCGGACAAAGATAGTAGAAGCAATAATGGAAAACAAAAATATCATGCATAATACATAAACATATTATTCCCATAAACTAATATTATCATTCAAATAACTTCAAATCTTACAAGGGATCCCTTACTAGGAAAATGGCCCAATTAGAAGTAAAGAGACAAAGTACATCAAAACTTGACCGACTATGCACGACTTTTACACTGATACCTACACTATTCCATGTGGCCTATAATAGAATACCCATGCGATATTTGAAAAATGTACAATGAAACTCATGTTGACTGCGCAAAATGTACTAGAATACCTGCACTTTCCACGGTGGTCGATCCTCATGTTGCACACATTCTCTTTCTCTTCCTGCCACCTAGATCTCTAGATGGAAGTCCTTCTCCACCTATCCAAGGACTCTTTCAATCACTATCCTTTATGTTCCAACTCTCTCTATATCAATCATATCATATGTCTTCCTCCTTCACCCTAGCCTTTCTTTTATAAGATTGAGTTATGACCTAACTGTAATCTCCAAAGTGATTGATGGTTGGGATTACTTCTTACCTCACTTGATATCAATGACTATTATTTAATTCACTAATTCTATTTAAATAATTTCTTTAAATAAAACTCAACTCTATAACAAAATCACTTTACATTAATAATTCCTTTAAGTGAAATCTCATGATAGAAGGAATTGGATGACTTCCACACATCTAGAAACTTAGACCTGTGTGGAAATACCTTTGTGATGTTATAAACATCAACATAAATCAATCAAACATACATACCATTAATCACATGACCATAGCTAATATATAAAAGCATCATGAATAATGTCATAACAACATTTTTACATAGATATGAACTTCCATTTCTTAGCACATGTCCATAAAAATCAACACATCATAAAAGGAGGTCATACATTTCTTAAGATTATCTAGTTCAATCAACCCCTTATCACTAGTTTCTCCTTTAAGGCCTCTTCTTTAGCAACATTTATTTGAGACAAAAATACTTCCATGATTTTTTCTTGTTCTTCTAATTATGTCACCCCTACATATTTATTCTTGAGATGGCTGGTCATAATGCCTAGCTCCATCTCTTTTACACTAAGTTCAACCATCACCTTATTTAAGCCTTATGTTGGGTCTTCCAAGGTATTTGACTCAGTTCTTGACTTTGTTGTTTGGACCAGTTTATCATGTTGATTCCTGAGAGTCTCATTTTCTTCTTATAGCCTCTCATTTTCACTCAGCAACCTTGTTATGACCTTTTTACTTTCAACTAGTTGGTGATAGAGTTTCCCTTTTTCTTCACGGTTGGCTTGCAACTCTGGAGTTTCCATATGTTGGGCTTCAAGGAGGTTAAGCCTCTTTATAAAAACCTTGATTTTAGTGTCTTTTTGCTTCACCAAATCTCTCATAGCAATGGGGTATTCAAGGTGTATTCCTAGAGCTATGATATTATTTTCAAGCTCTGCTATCTTTGTTTGATTTTCCTTGGTGGAAATCTTCTCTTGCTTCAAATACCTATTAATTGTGTGCACCATTTCCATCATTTTCCTTTTACTGGAAGAGGATTGAAGTACCCCTGTGTATAGCATGTCACTTGTCTGCTGCTGCAAGTCAATGATGTGAGTGGGTTGAATATTTCCTAGCTTGAGCATAATCTGGGTTTCCTTTGTAGTCTGCTAGGGAGAGGGGTTTTTTCACTTTAGATTAAAACAAGGCCAAATTGAAGGTGACTTGTTGATAATCTACTAATATTAGTAGCTTTGTTTGGTTTTTTCTATCCCACTACTTGGGGGCACATCTCATTTTTCGTCTCCCTATTGTGCCTATTGATATCCAGGTAGTGAGAGAATAAGGAGGGTTTCTTCTCTATTTCTTCCCCACTGGAAACAATGTATGTTATGACTTCGATGGTTAGCATGGTTGAGGGGAGGTGTTCAATAGTTAATGTTGGCCCCTCAGACTCACTCTCCACTTGGGTTATTTTCAACACACCTTTCCCTTTATCCAAACTTCCTGTCACACTGTTCTTTGTTTCCACAACCTCATCCCCTTTAGGTATTTTGTTCTAATTCCCATCCACATCCATTCCTGAATACATTAATGATTATGATATTTTTATATGATGGGTGGTATGAACTGTGCTAGCTTGATTTGATGAGGAAGTTGGGCTAGGGGTCCCATTTCCTAGGATTTGCTTGACCTCTTCCTAGGACTCCCGGTTGGCAGTATTTTCTATCAACACATTTGGTTGATGTGTGTATGTTGGCTTCATAATAGAGATGAAACCATGGCGATCATATACCTATCCTTCCCCTTTCTCAAAATGAAACTATTTAATATTTTCCTCAGCTACAAAATAATATGTTCTTTGTTCAACCAAGAAGGGGCCAACTTCCTATGGAAATGGGAAGGTGATGGATTTTCTATGTTGGGTAAATAATAAGTGATCATCCATCAACCTATGTCTCACATATTCCAATTCCATGATCCTTGGTTTCAAGAAACTAAGGAGCTTGAATGGTTCAACCTCAAAACCATACACCTTGATGATGGTATGATCGTTTTCTAGGTACCAGTCTCATGTTCAAGCATCTTTGCTGAGTAGTAGGATATGCCTCATTTCTGGGATGAATCTAGGAAGAGGAGTGTCATGTATCACGAAACATATGGTACTCATGTACTTATTTACATAGAAGTTGAAGACTCTATTTTTTTCTTTCTTCCTCATCTCTTGAGTCCATTCATTAATTCGCTTTAGTCTGCCAGCCTCATATGTGATCTTAATTCCCAAATCCTCAAAGTAAGATTGATTATGGGAAATGATGATATATACCAAGTAATATCGGTACCTAAATGATCTGGTGCTATGAATATTTTCTAGCTAAGTTTGCATGAATTCCTCCAGGAACTGGAAGTAGTCAAACTTAAAGAGAGTCATGGATGTTGGGGGCCACAGAAGAGAGAAAAGGCCCAAGATAACCTCATCAACTACCCTATCATGGTCATAACCTAGGATTTGGAAGATAGTGGCCAAATATTTCCTGGTAATTTCAGGGAATGTATTATATTTAAATGGAGGTGGATTAGTTCGTAATGGAGCATTAGGAGATAGAAGGTCTCCTAAGAGGATTTCTTTATCAAACTAAGAAAATTGTTGATATTTGGCCTCTAATGTTTGTTCCTCCAAGGTTTCATAGGAAACTTTAGGGAAATAGAGTACTTGGGCCAGGGAATATTGGGATATAGTGAAAATAATTTGATGTCCATCTATGAATATCACATTTCCCTCATCATCTTGGTAATTTTTTACGCACTAGTGAACAAGCTTAGGGAAATTGAAAGTTTGTGGGACACTCGATCGGGTTAGTGATTCCCATAATTTTAAGTAATCTTGACTGTTGTTAGCATTGGTCTAGGCACTATGAATTATTATACATAGGTAAGGAAATGATAAGGTTGGTTCAAAAATATTACCATCCCTATCAATTAGGGGCTCATCCACCATTGAAGGGTTCTTAAATGGTTGTGACTTGATAGGGTTTGTAACATTATCCATTTTAACAACTTAATGATAGAAAATAATTGCATAAATGAATGCAAGGCCTATACGAGTTATTAGGTTACATCTTGACCATTGGAAGCTGCACAGGAGGGAGTTATTGTAGTTTGTTTGAAATCTAGGGTGTCTGAATTGGCACTTTGGAGATGGTACTCTTTATTCCCAATGAGGATTTTTAATCCTATTTTAACCCTTTAAGTGCCACGTGTCACCATACCATTGGTGAAAACCTTTGAATTAGGAAAAGGAACGAAATTTGAGTGATGTCATATGAGCCCATCAAACACATGGTGGCCTCATATGTTGGATAATGGGGTGGAAATCAATATGAAACAAGGAACACAATGTTGCAAATAATAGAAAAGGGACGGAAATTTCAAAGAAGAGAGGTGGTGTCTAAAGACATTATTACAACACTTAAGCACAATGCACTATGATCAGAAAATCACAATGCATATTGCAAATCTTTATCTACATGATCTATATGCAATATAAAATCATACTTCATACCTATATAATGACCCAAGGGATCTTCTTTTATAGTCTCGAGATCCAACCGACTACCAAACAATCCAAAAGATATATTCCACATACAACGACCAACGGTTAGAGTTGGTCCCATAGAATCTAATCTAGCAACTCCACTCATCGGGACTAGACCCAACCGACTATTTGTCCAACTCGCAGTCGATTGAATGGGTGGTCAATCCGCTACCAGACTATATTCGACTATTGGTTGACTATTCGACTGACATGAACATTGAATACCTGACCAAATGTGTCCAGATGTAGGTCAACCTCTCGACCGACTGGACCCAAAATATGTGTGATGAACCATCAATGCTTGATGTTCCAACACCCCCCCATCAACACATAGATATGAAGGTTCAGGAGGTGAAATTATATCACTGGAACACCCTCCCATAATTTTAGCTTCCTAGATCCCAATAAAAGTGCATATATTGATAAATATGGCTTCAACTAAAGGTTTGGTGAAGATATCAACAACTTGATATTCATTACGAAAATATTCAAGAGAAACAACGTCAACATGAACCGGTTATCACAAATAGTGAGCATGGATCTCAACATGATTCATCTTACTGTTAGAAATATGATTGTTAGCACCATGTATGACACTTTGATTATCACAGAAGATTTTCGTCAAGGTCTGAAAAGGAAATCCAAGTTCACCCAAAAGTTGATGAATCTGAACGACTTCAGTACCTACTTGAACAACACCACAATATTCAACTTTTATAGTCGACATAGAGACTACCTTTTGTTTCTTGCACAACCATGCCAAAGGTCCATCTCTATAGCGAAACACATACCTAGAAGTGGACTTGTGGTCATATCCATTTCCAGCCTAGTCGAAGTAGGTGAAGTCAACTAGCTAATCTAAACTATGACAATTTCGATACCAAAATGAGTGGTACTATTCATATATTGAACAATGTGTTTGATTGTTTTCCAGTGACTTTCTCTAGGATACTGCATGAATCGAGAAACCATGCTAACAACAAATGAGATATCAGGTCAACTATGAGAAATGTAAATAAGGTTTCCAACCAATTGTCAATAGTGTGTAGCATCGACAATGGGTGTTTGACAAGTTTTAGTAAGATTCACTCTAGACTGAAAAGGAGTGCCACAAGGCTTGCAATCAACCATCTTAAAATGTGTCAACAGATCCATTAAATATTTAGATTGAGAAATAAAAAAAACCATCACACAGTGGTAATACTTGAAGACCCAAAAAATAATGCAGAGTGCCAAGATTTGCCAAGTCAAAGGAGTCATCAAGTTGTTTCTTCAATCTAAAGATTAGAGAATTAGTATTTCCAGTAATGATTAAGTCATCAATATATACAACAAAAATCAAGGTGTCTTTGTTGGAGTGGAGAACATACAGACTATGATCAGATTCACATCGCTTGAATCCCAGTTGAAGAAAGAAACTGTTAATCTTACCATACCACACTCGGGGAGCCTACTTCAAACCATAAAGCGACTTCTTGAGTCGACGTGAATCCGTCATAAATCCAGGTGGTTGTTCCATGTAAATTTCTTCAGATAGGTCATGGTGAAGAAAGGAACTCTTCACGTCCATCTAATGAAGTCGCCATCCAAAACGAGCAGCAAGGGAAATAATTAATCGAACTGATTTCATCTTTGCAACAAGGGAAAAGATTTCAGTGTAGTCGATGCCTTCTTGTTGAGAAAATCCCTTTGCGACGAGACATTCTTTATGTCGTTGTAACAACCCAATTTGATTTTTTATTGATCATAGTTTGTTAAGTTAAATTAAATTAATTATTAAAATAAATACATTTGAATATTTTTATTATTTTATTATTTAATGGTAGGTGAGGAAATTAATGAGGGGATAAGGTAGTTGAGAATTGAATGCAGGAGGGGGATTCGAGAGAGGAGAATAAGGAAGAGGGTAAAGGACTTGGAAGGGGGTATTTCTTTTTTGGGAAATTCTAGAAGAAGAATAAGGGAAGGAAGAGGAGATTGGAAGACAAAGATTGTTTTGGGGGAGTTTTACTTGGGCATTGTTGTTGCTGGGAATTTTGGGATCGGGTGCCAGGAAACTGCAAGGATTTCTAGAGATAGAGAGACATATAGGTTGTTCCTAGCTGGCTGGGAGGAAAATATTCAGTTTTTGGGCAGTTTGGGTAAGGACAAGAACAAAGGAGCAAGGGACTAAATCAACCAGAACTTAATGTTGAGGTATGTATTTTACTAGTTGAGTTATTTGTAAATATTGTAATCAATTTGTTGTTGCTATTATACTACCTATTTACCAGTTTATTCATTGCATAAAGAAAATTCCAAACTAAATTGTGGTAAATGAAACTTCTTACTTGCAGATCTTTCAGAATTATAAACTTTACTTCAAATATATATATATATATATATATATATAAGTTTTCTTACATAAAAGTGTCATTATAGTAGGAATTAATTATATTTAGAGGTTGAGTGATAAATGAGTCTTACATATGGTATCAAAGCTATAGTTTATGCACTAGAGCCTTAAAATCCTACCTAAAACTGAAATATAAAATAAATAAATAAAAAACAAATATCATACAATTTAATGAACCAGAAAGCAAGGAGTTTCTTAAGCTGGGATAAAAACCCAGATATTTATTTTCTTGAAAAGGTAATTCCTCTTTTCTTTTACAAGAAAAAGATTTACATTGACAATGACATGCAATTATGATGGAACCTACAAGGCATAATATTCTACGACTTTCATGACATTTAAACTAAAAACAACTTAAAAATAAAAATAAAAACCAGAACCAACCCAAAAATGTAAACAATCTAAAAGAAGAAATAACTCTGAAACCCTAATAGAAAACTAACCCAAAAACCCTTTACTTACATCCATAAAACCATTGGAAATAACCTTGAAATAAACTATAAAACCTTAAGAAGACCCACAAGATGGAAGAATAATTAGTAAGAAAGAAATATGACACTCTCACATGTTACTTTACACCTATTCAAGTCACCCGCACAACTATAAATATTACCTCGCCTATAAGGAAAGAGGATAAAAAAAGTTAAGTTCATAAAATATTAAATTGAAAAAATGTATATATGATTTTATTTAAAACATATATACACATATGAAATATATATGAGGATAAAAAAAATTGTTTATATATGAAATATGTCATAATATTATTATTATTATTATATATATATTTTCAACTATTTGAATAAGAACGACCACTAAAATAAAATAAAAAAATTGTTATAAATAAAATTTAAATAAAAACGAAAAAGAAAAGATTAAGAAAAAAAAAGAGCAAGTTGTTCACTGTAAAAAAAAAATCAATCGTTCATCGTAAGAAAACAAAAAAATCATAAAATTAACTAGCAATAGATTTCAAATTACCAAAATATATAAAACCAAATTGAAAAATATGTAAAGGAAAAATTAAACTAGATGAGGAAACATGTTATGTTATATATATATATATATGAGACCACCAAATTGAAACCTAAAAAATGTAAGTAAAACTTCATAACTAAATTATAAAATAACTTTCATTACTATTTAAGTTATGTAAACAAACTCACTACTTAGTGTCCAATCAAGACCAAAAAAAAGAAAAGAGCCAAGTCACTAAGATATAAAATAAAAATAAAAATATAATATATGTGTAATATATATAGATAGGGATATGTTTGGAAGAAAAAGATGCATTTATGTAAAAATAAAAATAAATCAGAATTGTATTAGATCAAGAATATATAAAAATACATTATAAGTTTATAGGAAAATATTTTAAAAAAATAAAAATTTACATGATAATATTTGTGGAAAATAAAAACCAAACTTACAAAGAAACGTAAGTTGAGTCCAAATGCAATTCGCTCGGGCCTTACCTTAAGCCTACTCATGGGCAAGACAAACCTCATCGCTCAAATGATAAACCCAAGGACTGTTGTAACCTTCCAAAATAAATCACCTTGATCAAGCAAGACGAAAATGAGCACAGGAAAGTCATGCCATGGCCATGGGCTATTGATGGAGCTTCCACACAAGGAAGAACACTTAAAAAAACAATGGGTTTTACCACTCGGAGTGTGTGACAGAGACAAGTTGTGAAGGGAAGAGTCGGCTTCATAACCATGGTTGTGCTCAAACCCCTTCGAAACCCTAACCCCAACCCATGCTCTCTTGCAGAGAAAGAAAAAACAAACGGGAGAAAAGAATGAGGAGTGGGAGAAAGGGAGGATAGGGTTTTGTGTATGTACATTTTTTTTTATGTGGGGGAATAGGAAGGGGAGGCACGTGGGCCTCATGCAAGGTCTCACCCCACTTTTCTATTTTTTTTTATTTTTTTTTTATTATTTCAATTTAATTTATTTTTTTATTATTTTTAATTAATTGTTATATATTAATTATGTTATATTTAAAATTATATTTTAATTATATATATGTTTTCATATACATAATATTATTAAATGAAAAAAAATAATTATTTATAAGTTTGTTTAAATTATACCATATAAAATAAGACATTATATCATATAAATAAGTTATATTATTTTTTTGGTGTAGAAAAAAAAGGTGGTGTATACGATATTTCTTTTTATAGCGTATGCATCAAGAAAGTTGAATCAACATGAGGAGCTTTACACTACTCATGATTTAGAGTTGGCAGTTGTAATGATAGTTCTGAAGCTTTGGAGGCATTATCTAATGGGGTGAAGATTTGAGATCAAGACAGACCATGAAAGTTTAAAGCATCTCTTGATCCGGATTTAGGGGTGGAACAAACTGATTAACAGACTGAATATAATAAACATAGAGATATGAAGAACAACACAGATATCCAATGAACAATATCTTCTATTGAATAAATGAAATAAGTTGAATCTGTAAAACAGCATAACTGAAACACTTGCTTGAATGGTGGTAGCTATCTTTGAAAAGAGATGTGGATGCTACGCGCATCCATCTGAGAAGAATGATTATAATGAGGCTCCAGAGGCCTTTTTGATATTACTCATGAATGCCAAAACCCTAGGCATCCAAAAACCTAACCCTAGGAGGTGAAATGCCAAAATTCGTGTGGGCCCCTATGGGTAAGTTGGTACCTCAACTTACCGGAGTCATAACCTTTACATACGACCTATGTTTTGAAAGCGTGATAGCCCGTTGGAAAGGTATTTCAGAGGAATACACAATACGATGTCAAAGTCTAACTTCATCTACAGTTTGACTATGGCGATCCAAAGAAACAATGTTTAAGGCTCCAAAATGGCCCTGGAAGTACAACAAGATGTGTTGACATGAAAACATACAAAATAAGCGAGTTGGATTAGGCAAGAGGCCACTAGTATCCACCTGGAAGTTGTGTAGGGATTCATACCTCCCCAGAAGTGTAGAACCCACAATTACAAAGAAGTACATAAGAATGTGTTGAACTAAAAACGAACAAGAGGAACCAGTTGGAATAGGTGGGTGGCCACTAATATCCACCTGGATCAATCCCCCCTGCCTTAGGAAGAAATGGTCTCCATGGCGTTGAGTTCCCCCATCAGGTGAGGAAACTTCTATTGGATTTGGCCCCAGGTGAGCCACTTTCCTTGGTGTAGGATCTTCCCTTCCTTGACAACCCGATAAAGTCGGATCCTCTGTTAGCAAGTGCCCTTGACTTGTGTGTCCACTATTTGATCAGTGGATGCTTGTTCCATGCAGCTAGGGTTGAGCTATGTTCATGTTAGTTGTTCTACGATTTCTGAGGTGTCCAATAATGGTGAAAAATATGGTCGAATGAGGTCCACATTGAACACTGAGTGCAGACAGAGGAAGGGTGGATTGTTGAGCTCAAAAGCATTGCTACCCACAGCCTTGGTGAAAGTTTAAGGCCCGTAGCAAAGTGGGCGGAGCTTCTGATGGGGCCTTGTGAGATTCTCCTTCTGCAAATGTAACCATACTTTGTCTCCAACCTGAAACTGGTGCGGTACCCTGTGTTGATCGTGGTGTTGCTTGTACTTAACATTGGATTTCTGCAAAATCTCCTGGACATGTTAGTGGATGTGTTGAATCTGCTCAATGAATCTAGTGGCTTTGTTAGTCTCAAAATGAACATGGAAAGAGTCTATATGTGTGGTGGCAAGAGGTAGTGCAACATCAATGGGACCCAAGGGTTGGAATACCAACCCCACCTGAAATGGGCTATTGCCAATGGAGCTATGGAGAGCCTTGTTGTAACTATGTTGAACATAGAGGAGACTCTCATCCCATGTACGTGGATGCTTAGATTTGTACATGCGTAAGATGTGTACAATCATTTGATTGATGACCTTTGTTTGGTCGTCTTTTTGGGGGTGGAAAGCAGTAGATTTAGTGAGCTTGGTTTTCAATAGTGACCAGAGACTTGACCAAAATGTGTTGAGGAACCTGTTGTGTCAGTCGAAGATGATGGTCTGTCGTATCCCAAAATGGACCCACACTTGTTCAAAGAAGAGCTTGGCAGTGCTTTTCGTTGTGATATTCTTCTTGTAGGATGTGAGGATGGCCATCTTCAAAAACCAATCAATGACCACAAATACAGATTCATTGCCTTGCTTGGTGGACGGAAGGCCAGACATGTAATCCATTGAGATGGATTCCCAAGGCTTCTCAAGTGTAGGAATATGGGTGTATAAGCCTTGCTTCTTGATGGTTGGATTGGAAATGGCACAAGCAATGCAAGATCTGATATACTTGCTGACGTCATGTTGAAGTTTTGGCCAATAAAATGTTTCTGAAAAACGGCCACAGTTTTCTCTATGCCAAAATGTCTTGCCATTCGACTGTAGTGGGCTTCCCAAATCATCTTTGCACACTCGCTTGTAGGAACACAGAGATGACCTAGATGGAATAATAGTATGTCCTGAATGTGAAAATCGGTGACAGACGCGCATGTACCCAAGAGTTGATAGGTGGTGGCAAAGTTTGGATCTTGTCGATAAATTTGGGGCCACTCAGATGCCTCATGTCCACAGGAATGGAGCACAGTGGTGAGTGCATCCATGGGAGGTCGACTGAGGTAGTCAGCGACACGATTTGAGATCCATATCTTATACTTGACATTGATATGGAACTGTTGCAGGTAGGTGGACCACTTCTGATAGCAGTTGTTCTACAATTTCCCCTATGTCTATATTAACTGTAGAGGCTTGCGATCAGTGTGAATGATCATCTCCTTTCCAAGAATGTAATGTTTCCATTGAAGACAAGCTTGTACAATGGAATACATTTCCTTGTCATAGGTGGGGTATTTCCAAACAGTATCTGAGAGTGTCTCACTATGGTATTCCATCGGATGACCGTACTGAGTGAGAAATGTGTCTACAACATAGTCAGATGCATCAGTCTCAATCTCAAATGGTTGTTGCAGATCATGCAAGGAGAGTACTATAGCTGAGCACAAGAGATGCTTTAGATCATCAAATGCTCATTGTTGTTCCCTCCCCCACACGAAATTTTCCCTGCCACCACCATTGGTCACCTGGTTGAGGGCCCATGCAATATGGGAGAATCCCAACATGAACCATCGGTAGAAGTTGGCCAGTACCAAGAAGCTCTGAAGCTCGGTTAGTGTGGTCGGGAAGGGCCAGTCACAAATGAATTAGATCTTAGCTGGATCAACATGTACCCCATGCTCATCAACAATGTATCCCAAGTATTGGACCATGTTCATGCCAAAATAGCATTTTTCCAAGTTGGCGTATAGCTTGTGCTGCTGCAGAGTCCTCAAAACCTTTTGAATATGTCACATGTGCTCCTCCCAAGTTTTGTTGAAGATGAGGATGTCATCCAAATATACCACCACAAAAGATTTGGTGAAGGGTCTCAATACATCATCCATCAACCTCATGCAAGTGGTTAGTGCATTTTTTAAGCCAAAGGGCATGACCAAAAATTTGAAGAGACCTTATTTATATTTGAAGATTGTCTTCCATACATCAATTGGTTCGATGGGAACCTGGTGGTAGCCAGACATTAGGTCAACCTTGTTGAAGAACTTTTCTCCCTTGAGTTGGACAAGAAGGTCATCAATCCTAGTTATTGTGTACCGGCTCCTGACTGTGATTTTTTTAAGTCTCTATAATCGATGCAGAGTCACCAATTCCCATCCTTCTTCTTCACCAGTACAATCGGGCTTCTGCAAGGGGAGGAATTGGGTCTGATGTGCCCCTTTTGAAGAAGATCTTGGATCTGACGCCTGATTTCGACATTTTCCATCAGCGAGCAATGATAGACCGGTCCATTAGGTAGAGGTGCATCGGGGGTCAAATCAATTGGATGCTTGACTTAGCAGTGCGTCAGTACCCCGGTGGGTGAGGAGAAGATGTCTCTATATTCTTCCACAATCCCATCCACTTACTTCTGCTGCAAAGAGAGGCTTTGTGTAGAGGACATGGATGTGGCAGTGACCTTTTGCTTACTGTGAGAATGGATCACAAATAAGACGAACTTCTCAGTATGTGAAATAACATTATTGCATTACTTAGAAGAGATTAAAGAAATAGTGACAAGCAACGCTACCTCTGGTATCCTGTACAATTGTCTACCCAAAGTAATAACAACACTGTGGGGTCTAGACTCATACACAACATGATTCTTCCACAAATATGGTTGTCCTAAAATAATATCACAAACTTCAATAGGATAAATATCACACAATACCTCATCTTTGAAAGGCTTGATTTCGTAGGGAAGACGACATTGTTGGCTGACACAGAGATCTCTTCCTTGGAGAAGCCAGCCGATGGTGTAGGGTTGTGGGTGTGGTGTCATTGGCAAGTCCAGCCGCTTGATGACCTCTACTAAAATCGAGTTCTTCTAACTATTGATATCGACAATGAAATGAAGCGGATCCCCCTTTACCCACATCTGTGAGTGAAAGAGGCGCTCCCCTTCCTCTGGTTCTTCTGGTTCTCTTGACCGAACTTTGGTGGTAGCGATAGTGGAATTGGGTTCAACATCGATAATCTGATTCCCTCCTTCTGAATTTGATTCAGAATCAGAATCGACCTCTAAATCGGAAGCCTTTAGCTCAGCTACGAGTGACTGCTTGGAGTGGCATTCTTCACTGTTGTGCCAATGGATTTTATGGTACTCACACCATTTTCTCGTGTCCTTCTTTGTCTTCTCATTACCCTTCTTGTGTTGCGTCTTGGACTAGTTGTCCTGAGAGTGGCCATCTTTTCTCTGTCCCTTGTTGTGTGGGTTGGGGCCACCTTTTCCCTGCTTCGGTTGTGAGGATTTTTCTTATCTGAACTCTCGCCTCTTCTACTTAAATTTCTGCTCGATTTTGACAGCGTATCTATAATTCGTACCCAATGATCGATGTCCAGAAACTCCATTTTTGTTTGAATGTATCTATGAAAAAAACCACAATATTTGAGCACCATATGTGGTTCATAGTCTTTGATACCCAATTTGGTGCACAAGGTATGGAAAATATTGTTGAAATCTGGTACTATCTGGTCCCTTTCTTGACGCAGGGTGGTCCATCTGGTGTACTAGTCCTCCTAGCTTCCAACAGGGTAGTACTTTTCTTTAATGGCATCCCGGAAGGAATCCCATGTAGTGGAAACCACAAATATTGCAAATTCCTCTACGTCCCTTTGCTCAGAGTAAGTATCCCACCAGTCCTTAACATGGGGGATGACCTTGAGCAGTGAAAAAGCAATCGTTTCCCTATCAAAAAAATTGTGGACCGAAAAATATCCTTCAAGCATATTCAATCATTTATCTACAACATCTGCATCTATCAGTCCTTTAAATAATGGAATATCAAAATTTACATGTACCTTGAAGGGGGTTGCATGGCCTCTTGATGAAGATGCTTCTCCTGTGGGAAATATTTGAAGGATCTGTGCAAACTTGTTCATCATTTTGTTCCTTTGTCACATGAGAGATTCATAGAGAAACATTTTAATAAGATCTCTTGCTCCATCATCTTTCTTTTCGTCCTCCATTGGTTGTTTTCGGGCTCAATGTGACCGATCTTACAACGACTCGATTGGTTCGAGTCCCAACTTCTTGTACCCATATCTTGTCTGGGACATGCACGAAGAAAAATAAATGAAGAGCAGACCACTCTGATACCACTAATCTGGGTTTAGGAGAGGAATGAACTGATTAACAAAATGAATATAATAAACACAGAGATATGAAGAACAACATAAATATACAGTGAATAATATCTTCTATTGAATAAATGAAATAGGCTGAAACTGTAAAACTGCAAAACTGAAACACGTGCTCGAATGGTGGTAGCTATCTCTGAGAAGAGATGTGGCTGCTACGTGCATCTGTATGAGAAAAATAATTACAATGAGGCTCCAAAGGCCTTTTTGATATTACTCATGAATGCTAAAACCATAGACGTCCAAAAACCTAACCCTAGGAGGTGAAACACCAAAAGTCATGTGGGCCCCTATGGGTAAGTTGGTACCTCAACTTCCCGGGGTCATAACTTTTGCATACGACCTTTGTTTTAGTCGCATGATAGCCTGTTGGAAAGGTATTTCAGATAAATACACATTACGTTGTCAAAATCTGACTCTGTCTACAATTTTATTATGGAAAGCCAAAAAAACATTGTTTAGGGCTCCAAAACGGAACATACAAAATAACCAATTGGATTAGGTGAGAGGCCACCAATATCCACCTAGAAGATGTGTAGGGATTTAGACAGACCCGGAAGTGTAGAAACCACAATTACAAAGAAATACATAGGAACGTGTTAGTTTTAGGGTAAATTTGAAAATCAGCAGTCTCCTTTTAATTTCAATGTTAAAACAACTTAGATCGGGAACACCAACAGAGATAACGGTGTATAGAAGGATAGATCTATAGCAGACAGTAACAGTAGAAGAAGAAAACTCAGATCATATGCAATAAAACTCAGATCTTAACCAGTAATGAAAAGCTCTCTATATGTAACAATAGATCTATATAACTTAGTTCTGG
Organism: Picea engelmannii; assembly: GCA_009831015.1. NCBI lineage: Eukaryota > Viridiplantae > Streptophyta > Pinopsida > Pinales > Pinaceae > Picea > Picea engelmannii. Next base: position 156,436 of record ML780808.1, read on the forward strand.
AACTATGCTCAAACAGTAAACAAGGAGCATATATTATAGATCTATACAATGCTTATTCAATAAAACAATTCTATAGTAAACTCAGATCTGAAACTAGGAGAAACAAGTAAGAAGCATACCTGGTTCCTGCCTTACCTCTGAAGATAGCACAAAACCACAATAGGTGTAGATCCTTGTAGTTATGCTCAGACAAAGGTGTTCGACAACACAAGTATTCCAACAGAGGACGAACACCTTCAGTAACCATTCACATAACTAGATCAAAGATCAACACACTGATGTTTTCACGTGGTAAAACCCCTACGGGGAAACATCCACGGCCCCAGCCAACACGACCACTTGGAGCAGTTTATTAATACAAAAAAAAAGATTACAGAGAGATTTTACAAGAGAGTTTCTCACAATCGATCATCAACAAATGACCCTCCATGCTCTTTAAATAGAGATCATGGACCAATCGGGTGTTAAGCCATGGATCAATGGCCGTTAAGATTGAGGAGAGTATGAACCGTCGGATCACTCTATGTCGGGAACATATCGTGACCGTCAGATTGCCTAACTACAAATGCATACTAATGCATACTAAAGAAACACACTTTTACCTAACGACATATTA
>ML780808.1:170600-183749 GCA_009831015.1 Picea engelmannii
AGGTTAGGGCTAGTTTAGTTAAATTAAAAGGTCACATGTTTAAATTTAAATTTAAACATGTGACACTTATTTAATGTTTAACTTTAAAACATAACCCCTAAATAAACCAACAAAACCCAAATCAATTAACCAAGGGTAAGGGTAGGTTTGCAAGGTGGCATTACTCATTCCTTCAAATCATATGGTGAACCTATTACTTTATCATCACTGCATATGGGACTTGTCCCTCTCGTGGTTATGTCCTTCCTCAGGGAAGATCATGTACCATCAAGTACTTGATTTAGAATCAAGTAGCCCCAGGTCTTTTCCTGAGGTCTTATACACCAAGGTCAGAGACCAAGGATCAACCCATGCCCCAAGCATGGGCACCCTGGACCCAGTCCAGGGGCCCTAGACATATCTAGGGTCTTTAACATCTTGGTCCCAAACCAAGAAACCCAATGCCCCAGGCATGGGTACCCTAGACCCAGTCCAGGGTCCCTAGATATATCTAGGGACTTCAAATACTTGGTCTCAGGCCAAGAAACCCAATGCCCCAGGCATGGGTACCCTGGACCCAGTCCAGGGGCCCTAGATATATCTAGGGACTTCAAATACTTGGTCCCAGACCAAGAAACCCAATGCCGCAGGCATGGGTACCCTGGACCCAGTCCAGGGGCCCTAGATATATCTAGGGGCTTCAAATATGCTTGGTCCCAGACCAAGGAACCCTATGCCCCAGGCATGGGTACCCTGGACCCAGTCCAGAGGCCCTAGACATATCTAGGGTCTTGGCCATCCTCCAGGAGAATGGCTCTCGCTGCTGCATATAAATTTAACAGAACGTGTTGAACTAAAAATAGAAAAGAGGAGACAACTGGAATAGGTGGGTGGCCACCAATATCTGGCGAGCAATATCCACCTGGATCATCTCTTCACTCAAAGGGATCTCAATGCCAGGCATAGGCGATGGAGTGAGTTTATGAGTGAGTAAAATTTTGGAATTTCAAACATTAAGGGAAAGGAGAATGTGGTCGCAGATGCCCTGAGCAGGAGACCACGTGTCTTCTCCATGGTGCCCTTAAAGGTTAATCTGAGGGAGCGAGTGTTGGGGAAACTTCTTTGAGATAGTTGGTATTTAAAGGTTACTTCATCCCTCCAGAGTGAGAGGCAGTTAGAAGCCAGGTATGAAGGATATATCATTGAAGAAAATGGATTTTTAATATACAAGGGAATGGGTCTTACATGTGGTATCAGAGAAGGATGTACATCCCTGAGGGTGGGGATTTACGAAGCAACATACTCAAGGAATCTCATAGAGAACTTTACTGTGTGCATCCGGGTGTGAAGAAAATGTATGAATACATGAATACTATTTTATTTTTGTTAGGAATGAAGCATGATGTAGTCCATTTCATCTCCAAGTGCCTTGAGTGTCAGCAAGTGAAGGTTAATCATCACCACCCAACAGGTCTCCTACAACCGCATGATGTTTCTATGTATTTCGTTGTGGGATTTCCACTCACATCGTTGAGGCACAATGACATTCTTGTTATAGTTGATAAATTGACCAAGAGTGCTCATTTTATTCTAGTTAGAGACACTTATGAGGTCACTAATGTGGCACATGTTTTTATAAGTGAATTCATCCCTCTAGATGGGTTACCCAAGAAAATCATTTCATATAGGGACTCTCGATTCACATCTAGGTTTTGGACAAGTTTACAGTCAGCGTTGGGGACTCATTTGAACTTAAGCACAACATTTCATCCTGAAACAGATGGAAAAATGGAGAGAGTAAATCAGGTTATGGAAGACATGCTCAGGATGTATATTATGGATAATCAAACCCATTGGGATAAGTGTATACCTTTGGTAGAGTTCACCTACAATAACAATTTTCATAGCTCCATTGAAATTCCACCCTATGAAGTTCTTGTATGGAAGGCCATGTAGGACATCGTTGAGTTGGGAAAGGTTAGAAAACTGAGTAACAGTTAGTCCATAATTGATTCAAGAGATGGAGGAACATATGATTCAGATTAGGCAATGAAGGACGGAAGTACAAGATAGACAGACAATTTATGCTAATGCACACAGGACTGGCAGAAGTTATAAAGTGGGAGATCAAGTTTTCATTCATATCAGGCCAAATAAGAGTACCATTCAGTTCGAGAAGGGGACAAAGTTTTCACCTCGATTTATAGGAATGTTTAAAATCCAAGAGACAAACAGACCAATTTCCTATCGCCTCATACTTACATCCCACTTGAATAAAACTCATAATGTTTTTCATGTATTTGTTCTACGTCATTATGTTGCTAATGAATCTCACAAACTAAATTGGAAGGAATTGTAGGTCTCAGACACAAGAACCATCATGGTTGAACCATTACGCATATTGGACCGTAGGGTTTGACAGCTCAAGAATCATCTGGTAGACCAAGTTAAGGTCCAGTGGGACAAGTATAGCCCAGGATATGCTACTTGGGAGGATGCAGAGACTTTACGATGAGATCATCCCTCACTTTTTTTACCACCTCGGGGATAATTTTCTCGAAGGTTGGGTGTATGTAATGCCACCTTTTGACTTAGACAGCTAGAATTACTTAAGGCCTAATCATCTTTTATTTTCTATTCACTGTGAAACTATTAATGATACACTTGAAATTTCAAGACATGTGGACCTACGTGAATGTCAATTCTATGAATGTTTATCGTTATTTGAATTATGATGGATATTATGCAACCTATTTCTAACTTGAAAATTTTGACATTTAAGGTTGTTGGTACGTGGATATTGAATTGAGGATATGATTAAATGCATTTACATGATAATAATGCACATATATGTATGAATTTGTGTTATAGACTAATCTGCAAGTCAATGGGCTATGAAATAGCCAAAAGATAATGATAATAAAAGTTTGATGTCGTGAACATCGAAGGAGAAACAATATGATATGAATCTTTGTATGTGAAATTATGTTGGTTCAAATGCATTACTATGATATGTGGACAAGCACAGGTTTTTCAGGTGGTGAGACTACCTGAAACTACATATACGATGACAAAATTCCCAGCAACACAGTGCCACTGTATGGCCCATGGTAGGGTGTTGACCCTAGTTCTATTAGTAGGGGTGGAGGAATTTCCCACCATGTATCCTCTGAAAAATGGAGTAATGGGAGGACGATGTTAGCTCACTCTCCCCTAGACGTGTGATGATGACTGTCAGTTACCTGTTGGGGAAGCTTGGTCGAGAGACTTGACACTTCCGCTTATGGGTTCTATCTGGAGTTAGGTTAATATAGTTGATGCTCCAAGATAGTACAGCAGAGGAAGGATAGGGAGGGAAGATAGAAGTAGGTTAGGGAAGAAGGATAACTAGAAGTAGTTGAGAGTGTGTGGAGTTTCCACCTTATAGTAGAATTTCTTGATTTCCTCTTGTTCATATGTATGTGTGTGTGTGTGTGTGTGTGTGTGTGTGTGTGTGTGTAAATTTATATTTTCTTAACTGAACTACAATTATCTAAGTGAATGTTGCTTGTGCTAAATTATTATAATTGAGTGGTTTTTGTGAATATTTTAAACGATTTATTATTCTTTATGAAATGAATGGCATTGTTGATTGGATTGGACACATACAAGAATTACTTTATGTGTGATAATTATTGTCATTAGTACATGTACGATTCCTATATGTGCTAGCTACACATGCATGCCTTGCACATGTACACTAGTGTGTATAAGTGTTTTAAACTGATGATGTTGTTTATCTGATATGGATGTATGAATCATGTAGATCATTACCCTTGTATTGTAAATTACTCTAACTTTGGGATGAAGTTTCTTGAAGGGTGAGTGTATGTAACAACCCAATTTGATTTTTTATTGATCATAGTTTGTTAAATTAAATTAAATTAATTATTAAAATAAATACATTTGAGTATTTTTACTATGTTATTATTTAATGGTAGGTGAGGGAAATAATGAGGGGATAATGCAATTGGGAATTGAATGAGGGAGGGGGATAAGGAAGAGGGGAGAGGATTTGGAAGGGGGTCTTTCTTTTTTGGAAATTCTGGAAGAAGAAGAAGGGAAGGAGGAGGAGATTGGAAGGAAAATATTGTTTTGGGGGAATTTTAATTGGGCACTATTGTTGCTGGGAATTTTGGGCTTGGGGGACAAGAAGCCACAAGGATTCCTGGAGCTAGGGAGCCGGAGAGGTTGTTCCTAGCTAGTTGGGAGGAAAATATTCAGTTTTTGGGCAGTTTGGGAAAGGACAAGGACAAAGGAACAAGGGACTAAATCAACCATAACTTGAAGTTGAGGTATGTATTTTACTAGTTGAGTTATTTGTAAATATTGTAATCAATTTGTTATTTCTATTATACTACCTATTTACTAGTTTATTCCTTGCATAAATAAAATTCCAAACTAAATTGCGGTAAATGAGACTTCTTACTTGTAGATCTTTCAGAATTATAAACTATACTTCATATATATATATATATATATATATATATATAATCTTACATAAAAGAGTCATTATAGTAGGAATTAATTATATTTAGAGGTCGAGTAAGAAATGAGTCTTACAGTCACTCAACAACATTGTCAAAGGTGAATTTGGTCATGTAGACCCATCGACACTTCACAATGTTCTTTCAATGAGGGCGGGGAACCAAGCCCCAGGTTTGACTCTTCGACAATGAATCAGTCTCAGTTTTCATGGCTTGTTCCCATTCGGGTCCTCCTTCGGCATTAGAGTAGGTAACATGATTAGAGGTTTCAAGGACATGATTCATGAGAACAACACTGGTATGTTGCTTCCAGTAGATTCAATGGTCTTGGAAGCCCAATGGGGAAAACAAGAAATAAGTAAATTGTGGCTCACTTCAGTAGAAGGATAATAAGTTGGAGGTTTAGAAGTTGGTGGATGAGTCAAAACAAAAGATGTTGGACTAGTTGACTTGAGAATCGACAGTCGAGTCAAAATGGGTACAAGTTTCGATGGACCAATCAAAGGAATGAAGAGAGGAGCAGAAGAATCAGTTTCCTAGAAAACATCAAGGGGGGGATCCTACAACAATCCAGAGGAGGCATTCAACAACTTGACTCTCGAATATTTCTCATCAAACCAAACATTATGTCGGATAATAATCCATCGTCAGATAGGATCAAAAAATTGATAGGATTTCGACTCTTCAGATTATCCCATCATGATGCAAGCAGGGATCTTTGCATCCAATTTATTTCGACAATCATCGGGAATGTGGACCCAAGAAACACACTCGAACACATGGAGGTGTCCAACGAAAGGTTTCTTCCCATACCATCATTCAACTGGAGTCATGGAAGGAACCACTTGAGTCGAGATGTGATTTAGTAGATAATTGGTGCAATAAATTTCTTCAACCCATAAGTGAGGAGGCAAGTATTTAGCCTGCAAAAGACATCTAGCCATTTCTCCTAATTTCTAATTCTTTCATTATTCAATTCCATTCTGTTGTGATGTGTGAGGCACCAACCTCGGCCAATTAATAATAGATCGAGGTAGGTATTCTTCAAAGGGTCGATTGACATACTCACCACCATTGTCAGATCTCAAGCACTTAATGGGTCAACCACATTTCTTTTCAACAAAGGTACGCAATTATTTGAACTTCTCAAATACACGATTCTTATTCTTTAGGGAAAAAACCCATGTAAAATGAGAGAATTCATCAATGAAAGTCATAATGTACCATGCACCTTCAAGTGAAGGTAAGTTTATACAATAGAGATCATTGTGAACCAATTCCAGTAGGTTATGTTCTCCCCCCATGGTAATGGGGGGAGATCATGCATCAATACTAATGGTAATTTATTTATTTATTTTTCATTTTTATTTTTTATTATTGTTTTCTTTATTTTTCTTAACTAATGCTACTAAAACCCATGATAAAATACATGTTGATCCAATTTGACTAGCTAATGCTACCAAAACTCATGATGAAATATATGTTGATCCAATTTGACTAGATAACTCATGGGATAGCCTAGAAATTGTGTGAGATAGTTAACAATTTTCAAGTCAAAGAACCCATGGCGGGCTCGCAAATGATTTTTAATTGATTGGAAATTTTATGATTTTGTATAACTTGTGAAGTCAAAAATAATGAAGTATGAGATTATTTCCCACAAAATCATGTATGCCAAGAGTTTAGCATAGGAAGAGACAAATTTTGACGATGTTCAAAGATTAAGATGATAAAGGCACAGTTGTTTGTTAATAAGGTAATCAATAAAACTTAGTTCCATAGGTTAGCTCAATTGGTAAGACGTGCACACACTTTCTGAGAGATGGGAGAGTTCATGAGTTCGAGCCTTGAGTCCTTTGGGATTAGGCCTCTATTAGTTGGTTGAGAATTTTACCATCCTTACCATTCACTAATGTGGGGAAGTATTGGTGGGTTCCTGTAACACCCTGTTTCCCCCACTTTGTAAAAATAACTGGACTGGCCAAGAACTGTGGCAAACTCAGAAATGTGAATGTGTGATGTGAATGGACCTTGTGGAAAAGGTCGATGAATGTGAATTATATATATATATATATATTGCAGGACTGTTGAGAGGGGATATGCTGAAAAAGAGACCACGATGGCTGAAGAAAGGTGGTGGAAGGCACCTAGAATGGTGGCGTTAACTTCCACTGAAAACAATACCGTATTTGGACATCACTGGCCCGGAGAACCAAGAGCGGCTCGCTGGCCCTGAATTAAATCTCGTAGGCTGGTAGGTAGATGGATCCTCAGGAATTAATGAGGGATGGGGGGGTGAACCGCCCATCCGTAGAGCCATCATGCCTGACCAGTGCGAGGGAAATCGCGCCACACGCAACCGCGCAAGAGGATAAGGCATGAGGGAGAAGCAATTGGGGGCAGACACGATGGGAGGAAGAGAACTCTAGAGATATGTAGAGTGAGTTATAACAGAGAAGGGGGAGAGTAACCCTTGTTCTTGGTCACTGGAAAACCAAGACACAGTCTCACAGCATCGTGGTCCTAGCTCGGGGGTGGCTAGTGATAAATCCTATCAGAATCGCTGAGCCTATGATTGGGTGGAAACGAGCACCCCTCTCAGCAGTTTCACTTACTTCTAGTTTTATTGCTGATAAGTGTTTTAAATCTTTCATCTTGAAATTCATATGCTGACATATATGCTCATAAACTGTGAAATTGTGAATGATTACAGTATAAGACTGTCTGTGCAGTGTTTTGATAAGAAATGGCAGATGTATTCTTGTAACAGAAAAACCACGAATGGCTTATGTTGATAGATAAATTTATTTATGCGTAAGTTGAGCCAAGTTAGACTTACAGTCCGTTCTCAGGAATTTGTTTCCCCTTATCTGTTTCCAGGAATGCCCTGGAATAGATCTCTCCATAGAGATACCATTCTTGGAAAAGTTTACCAAGAACCTGGAAAAAGGACTTGAATGCGCAAGTCTTGGCAACCCTGTACGAGGAAGAATGATCCTCTTGAAATCTTGAAGTAGCATCGTAGGGATAAGTATCGATTGGCAGACAAGATCTCATCAAAAGATCTGCGGTCATTCACGACCGTTAGATTGGAGGAAGAAACAAGGGCATTACATGCCTTACCCCTTTTCTTTTATCTTCGGGAGTAGCGAGGAAGTCATGACCATAGATCCCCAAGGTCTGTGGGAGTATCTAGACCATTGGTTTTTCCATATCCAGAGAGTAGTGGGAGAGTGCACGGCGTAGGAAAGGTCTGAGCCGTCAGATCTTAGCTAGAAAACTCGATAGCCATTGGATCTGTTAGGAGACGCAGGAGGGTTAAGCCCTCGTGAACAGGGGAAAAAGTCCCAAAAGAGGAGTCAGTACATGGCGTGGGACAGATCTAAGTCGTCAGATCTTAGCTAGAAAACCCGATAGCCATTGGATCTGCTAGGAGATGCATGAGGTTTAAGCCCTTGTGAACAAGGGAGAAAGTCCCGAGAGAGGAGTCGGTATCGGGGATTCGGAGTTCGGGATTCCGAGAGTCCTGATGACAAGAGATCGGGACACTCCATGATGAAAGTCCCGATATAGATCTGGACCGTCCATCCGTGGAGGACACATGGCGGAGATCGAGAGTCCATCGGTATTTCGGATACTGGGGATTCAAGTTGATAGAGGATTTGTGTCACTGGGAGTCGAAAAATCCCAATTACCGAAACCCCGAATCAGTTTAAGTGTGAATAAGTTTGAGAAAGGCGAGATTTAATCGTGACCATTGATCGCCTTGAAAAGATCATAACGGTTGATCGTGGGTGAAGGTCACAGCCATCTATCGGAGGGACATGTGGCTGTCGATCAGAATTTCAGTGTTTTGGCACCAGGGAAACCAAAGGGAAAGAACCCTTGTCTTCGCGAGTCGCGAAATCCCGATCACTGAAACCCCGAAATGGCGTGAGGTGTGAATGATATTAAGGAAAGCGGGGATTTGATTATGACCGTTGATCATCCCCAAAAATATCACGACCATTGATCTTGGCTGAAGGTCATCGTCGTCCATAGAAAGGACACGTGGCTGTCGGTCAACGTTTCGGCGTTTCAGTATCCGGGAAACCAAAGGGCAAGAAACCTTGCCTTCGCAAATTGCGAAATCCCGATACCCGAAATCCTAACGTGCTTGGTAATAGAAAAGAGAAGTCCTGAAGGAACCTAGACCATCCAACAAAGGAGACACACGGTGAGCAGTTAGAGCTCAGGGAAAAGTCTCAAAATCCCGTGGACCGTTGGATCCACACTCCTAAGAGTCATCGATCTCCTACACAAATTTCCATAACGGAATTCAGGGATTTGAATGACAAGGAGTCTTGGAGTCGTTGCATTTCGAACTCCCGAATACCGAAACCCCGGAAGGATCCATACCGTTGAATCAGGAGAGGCTTACGGCCATCGATCTCCCTTTGGAGGGAAACTTGTCATTCGCTAGCTCTGTCGGGGTTCGGTGTTTTCGTTGTTTCGAGCTCCAGGGTTTGCAGAGTCGAAAGACTCAATGTTCTGGTAGCACTGAGTTGTGAAGTGCGAAGAGACGTCGTACTAGTTAGGCCTATAGTCGTGACCCACAACCACATGGAGGTGAACATATGAGGATCTAGCGGACGCTAGGACCCCCCGTGAGTAATTCGGGGATTTTGATCCTCGAGAAATTGACGAAAATTTCAATTTTCGTAGTGGGTGCGTTACAAATTGGTATCAGAGCATGGTTATAACACTCGACCTGCTTGGTCTCATGAACGAGTTGTGCAGAAGCTCCATTTGAAACACTCTTAAAAAGAGTAACCCTCTATCTTAACCCTCTTAATTCAAAAAGGTCAAAGTTCGAAATGAAAACCCGACTGTGTATGCATGTGAAAGAAATATGAATTTTGCGCGGGTTATAAAAATGTATCTAACTATTGACTAACAACCAGCGTTTGTCTTTGCACACAAGCGGAAGATCAACCGCAGGAAATTATCAACACATAGTATGGTGACTCACCATGAAGTGGGAGAGGGCTCCCACAATAGAGACGAAGAGTCTAATGAAAGAAGGGCAGTAGGGACCCCTCCAAATCTAGCCGAGACTATGAGGAGTCTCATGGTCGAATTACAAAGCTGCAAGTCTGACAATGAAATGATGATGAAAGAATAAGAAAAACAAACAGAAATTAACGTAGTTTTACTGCAGAGTTTATTCGATCTACAAAGACAAATGCATCATGAACCTGAAACTCAAAAACATGGTCATATCAGTGGCCACACTGAGAGGAGAACCTTGAAAAAGGTCCACCCCAGAGGTAAAGGACAAGTGTTGGATGATTCCTCTGAGAAGGAAGCTGGCGATTCAGAGGGCTCTTCTAGCAGTAGAAACAGTTCCTATCCCCGAAGAAAACAGAAGAAGCAAAAGTCTTCCAAAGGTCGAAAATTTGAAGAATTCAGAAAGGCCAAACCACCCTCCTTCGACGGTGAAATAAAGAAGGGAGAGGAAGCAGAGGCCTGGTTGCTTGGACTAAAGAAGTATTTCAGAGTCCATGACTTTTCAGAAAATATGAAGGCCCAAGTGGACACCTTCAACTTGAACGGAAAAGCTTCCATTTGGTGGGAATACCTTAAGAATGTGAAAGGGGTTCGCGAAGAGGATCTGTCTTGGAAACGATTTGAGAAGTACTTCCGGAAGAAGTATCTGTCGGAAAAATATTTCGACGAAAAGACTAAAGAGTTTTATGAACTCAAATTGGGACAACTTACTATAGAATAATATGTTAACAGATTCCTCGACTTGTTGAGGTATGTACCTTATATAAAAGTAGAAAAGGCAAAGGTGCAACGCTTCATCAGTGGGCTACCCAAGGAATATCATAACAGAATTGAATTTGATGAGCCAAAGACCCTAGAAGGCACCATTCGAAAGGCAACCTATTGTCATGAATAGTTTGGGCATCGAGAAGAACCTCGTGAAGGATGGAAACTGAATAATAGTTCAAGATTTTAGAAAAAGGGGATCAAATCCCCAGGATTTAAGAACTACAAGAAGAACCCAAGAATGAACTTTCCAGATCGGAGTGTACACCAACATAACTTTCCCTCATCGGGCGAAAATAAAACTTATGGACCTATACCAGTGAAGGTGTATAACACCAAGAGAGAACCTCTGAAATGTTGGGGTTGCGGAGAGGAACATATCTTGAGAGACTATCCACACCGACAACAGAATAGTTGGAGGATTTATAACATCCAGGAAACTACTACCGTCAATGATGTGGCCAGGAGTGTGCCACAAATTTATGCAGCCTTGGATAATAACCAAGCTGACCATCAAGCTTCAGTAGTGGAAATAGAAGGTATGATTTTCAACCATCTAGTGTTTGTTTTGATTGACCCTGGTTCAAATTTGAGTTATATAGCCCCTAAAGTTGTTGATAAGTGTAAACTACAGCCACAAAAACATACCAAGCCATGGTTGGTACAGTTAGCCACCAGCACCAAAAGGAAGATAGCAAAGGTTATACTAGCCTACCAATTAATGTTGGGTGAATTCCCCACCCAAGAAACCCTTAACATATTACCCCTGGGATCATCTGATCTGTTGATCGGTATGGACTGGCTAGCCGCCCATAAAGCCAGACTGGACTGTTACCATAAAACCTTAGAGTGTGTAAGTAAAGAAGGGAGAAGAATAACCCTTCAAGGGATCTGAAAACCCGTCTCGGTGAGACAAATATCAGCCCTGCAAATGAGAAAGTATTGCCGAAAGGGATGTCCCCTATATGCAATACAAGTGTTGAAAACAATCGAAGGTGATAAACCAAGCCCTGATGATCGCCCTATCCTGAGAGAATATAGAGATGTGTTTCCGGAAGAGGTATCGGATCTACCTTCGAGAAGGGACATAGACTTCTCAATAGAACTTGCACTAGGAGCGGTGCCGGTGTCTAGGGAACCCTACCGAATGAGCACACCCGAGTTAGTTGAACTCAAATTGCAATTAAAAGAAATGATGGATAAAGGCTATATTCGACCCAGCGTGTCTCCATGGGGAGCATCAGTCCTGTTTGTGAAAAAGAAGGACAACACCCTTAGACTATGTATAGATTATAGACAACTCAATAAGGTAACCATAAAGAAAAAGTACCCTTTGCCCAGGATCAATGATCTATTCGATCAATTGGGAGGCGCGTCTATTTTCTCAAAGATTGACTTGAGGTCGGGATACCATCAAGTCCGAATCAAGGATGAAGACATCCATAAAATTGCTTTTCGGACATGGTATGGTCACTACGAGTTTGTGGTAGTGCCATTTGGGTTAACCAATGCCCCTGCCACTTTTATGTTCTTGATGAACAATGTAGTAAATTTCTAGATAAATTTGTGCTAGTTTTTATTGATGACATATTAATCTACTCTAAGAATAGAGAAGAGCATGAAGAGCATCTTAGACTTGTGTTGCAAGTGCTAAGAGAACATCATCTCTATTCCAAATTCAGAAAATGTGAAATCTTCCAGAAGGAAATACATTACTTAGGCCATGTTCTCTCCGAAGAAGGAGTAGCGGTAGACCCCGACAAAATCAGGTCTATCATGGAATGGCCTACCCCGAAGGATGTTTTGGATATCAAATCCTTTATGGGATTAGCAGGATACTATAGGATATTTATAAAAGGATTCTCCAAGAATGGTTGTCCAATCACTACCCTCCAGAAGAAGGGGACAAAATTCCTGTGGACACAAAAATGTGAAGAAAGATTTCAAACCCCGAAACATCTACTGACCCATGCACCCGTACTAAAGATCGTCGATCCAGAAGATGACTTCCTCGTGTGCACAGATGCTTGTAAGGAAGGGCTCGGAGGAGTCCTTATGCAGGAAGGAAGTGTGATCTGCTATGAATCTCGAAAATTGAACGAGCATGAAGTCAACTATGTGACCCATGATCTAGAACTGGTTGCCATAGTGCATGCCTTGAAAATGTGGAGGCATTACCTCCTGGGAAGAAAATTTGTACTTATGACAGATCATTGTGGATTGCGATACATGTTTGATCAACCAAAGCTCAATGCTATACAAGCTAGGTGGATGGCCCTCCTTAGCGATTTTGATTTGGAAATCAAACACATTAAAGGAAAGGAAAATAGGGTGGTCGATGCCCTTAGTAGAAGTATGAAAACAATTCACCTGGAAATGGTAAGCACCTATGAGACAGAAATCAATGAAAGAATCAGAAACACACAAGAAACAGATCCCTTCATCCAGACCGTGGCCATGTACCTACAACAAGAACCCATCGGAGTAAAATATGAAGGCTACCAAATGACCGAAGGAGGTCTGCTCACTTACAGAAATAGACTGTATATTCCAAATTGTGACGACTTGAAGAGGTTCATACTGGATGAACTACATAAAATACCCTATTCCGGTCATCCAGGATACCAGAAAATGATCACTACCACCAGGAGACAATTTTATTGGCCTGGAATGAAGAAAGACATAGTCGAGTACTTAGCCAAATGCATAGAGTGCCAGCAAGTTAAAGCAGAACATCGACACCCAGCAGGATTATTGCAACCTTTACCAATCCCAGAATGGAAATGGGAAACCATCTCCATGGATTTCATCACTGGATTACCAACCTCAA
>ML780808.1:185143-196044 GCA_009831015.1 Picea engelmannii
TGAATATATATATATATATATATATATATATTGCAAGAATGTTGAGAGGGGATATGCTGAAAAAGAGACCACGATGGCTGGAGAAAGGCGGTGGAAGGCACCTATAATGGTGGCGTTAACTTCCACCGAAAACAATACCGTATTTGGACTTCACTAGCCCGGAGAACCAAGAGCGGCTCACTGGCCCCAAATTAAATGTCTCGCAGGATGGTAGGTAGATGGCTCCTCAGGAATTAATGAGGGATGGGGGGGTGAACCACCCAAACTTAGAGGCGTTAGGCCTAACCAGTGCGAGGGAAATCATGCCACACGCAACCTCGCAAGAGGATAAGGCGTGAGGGAGAAGCGATTAGGGGCAGACGTGAAGGGAGGAAGAGAACTCTGGAGATATGCAGAGTGAGTGATAGAAGAGAAGGGGGAGAGTAACCCTCATTCCCGGTCACTGGCAAACCAAGACACAGTCTCGCAGCATCGTGGTCTCAGCTCGGGGGTGGCTAGTGGTAAATCTTATCGGAATCGTTGAGCCTACGGTTGGGTGGAAACGAGCACCCCTCTTAGCAGTTGCACTTACTTCTGGTGTTATTGCTGATAAGTGTTTTGCATCTTGCATCTTGAAATTCATATGCTAAAATATATGCTCATAAACTGTGAAATTGTGAATGATTACAGTATAAGACTGTCTGTGCAGTGTTTTGATAAGAAATGGTAGATGTATTCTTGTAACAGAAAAACCACACATGGCTTATGTTGATAGATAAATTTATTTATGTGTAAGTTGAACCAAGTTAGACTTCTAGTCCGTTCTCGGGAATTTGTTTCCCCTTATCTGTCTCCAGGAATGTCCCAGAATAGATCTCTCCACAGAGATACCCTTCTTGGAAAAGTTTAACAAGAACTTGGAAAAAGGACTTGAATGCGCAAGTCTTAGCAACCATGTACGAGGAAGAATGATCCTCTTGAAATCTTGAAGTAGCAGCGTAGGGATAAGTATCAATCGACAGATGAGATCCCGTCGGAAGATCTGCGGTCATTCATGACCATTAGATTGGAGGAAGAAACAAGGGCGTTACATGCCTTACCCCTTTTCTTTTATCTTCGGGAATAGCGAGGAAGTTAGGACCGTAGATCCCCAAGGTCTGTGGGAGTATCTGGACCGTTGGTTTTTCCACGTCCAGAGAGTAGTGGGAGAGTGCACGGTGTAGGACAGGTTTGAGCCATTGGATCTTAGCTAGAAAACCCGATAGTCGTTGGATCTGTTAGGAGATGCAGGAGGGTTAAACCCTCGTGAACATGGGTGAAAGTCCCGAAAGAGGAGTCGGTACACGGTGTGGGATAGATATGAGTCATCAGATCTTAGCTAGAAAACCTGATAGTCGTTGGATCTACTAGGAGATGCATGAGGGTTAAGCCCTCGTGAACAAGGGAGAAAGTCCCGAGAGAGGAGTTGGTATCAGGGATTCAGAGTTCGGGATTCCAGGAGTCCTGATGACAAGAGATCGGGACACTCCATGGTGAAAGTCCTGATATAGATCTGGACCGTCCATCCGTGGAGGACACATGGCAGAGATCGAGAGTCCATCAGTATTTTGGATACCGGGGATTCGAGTTGACAGAGGATTTGTGTCACTGGGAGTCGTGAAATCTCGATTACCGAAACCCCGAATCAGTTTAAGTGTGAATAAGATTGAGAAAGGCAGGATTTAATCGTGACCGTTGATCACCCTAAAAAGATCATAACGGTTCATCGTGGGTGAAGGTCGCAGTCGTCTATCGGAGGGACACGTGGTTGTCGATCGACATTTCAGTGTTTTGACACCCGGGAAACCAAAGGGAAAGAACCCTTGTCTTCGCGAGTCGTGAAATCTCGATCACCGAAACCTCGAAATGGCGTGAGGTGTGAATGAGATTAAGGAAAGCCGGGATTTGATCGTGACCGTTGATCATCCCCAAAAATATCACGACGGTTGATCTTGGCTGAAGGTCACTGCCGTCCATAGAAAGGACACGTGGCTGTCGGTCGACATTTCGGCATCCAGGAAACCAAAGGGCAAGAAACCTTGCCTTCGCAAATCGCGAAATCCCGATACCCGAAATCCCGACGTGCTTGGTAATAGAAAAGAGAAGTCTCGAAGGAACCTAGACCATCCAACAAAGGAGACGCGTGGTGAACGGTTAGAGCTCAGGGAAAAGTCCTGAAATACCGTGGACCGTTGGATCCACACTCCTAAGAGCCGTCGATCTCCTACACGAATTTCCATAATGGAATTTGGGGATTTGAATGACAAGGAGTCTTGGAATCATTTCATTTCAAACTCCCGAATACCGAAACCTGGGAAGGATCCATACCGTTGAATCAGGAGAGGCTTACGGCCATCAATCTCCCTTTGGAGGGAAACTTTCCATTCGCTAGCCCTATCGGGGTTCAGCATTTTTGCTGTTTCGAGCTCCGGGGTTTGCAGAGTCGAAAGACTCGACGTTTTGGTAGCGATGAGTTGCGAAGTGCGAAGAGACACTGTACTGGTTCAGCCCATAGTCATGACCCACAACCACATGGAGGTGAACATATGAGGATCTAGCGGATGCTAGCCCCCCCCCGTGAGTAATTTGGGGATTTTGATCCTCGAGAAATCGATGAAAATTTTGATTTTCGTAGTGGGTGCGTTACAGTTCCTCAAGCCAATTTCCTGGTGAAAAAAAAGATAATCAATAAAACTTGTGAAAACGTGGGATCATTTTGAAAAAATACCATTTTATTGAGTTGCCTTAATTTTACAATACAATTAGAATGACTAAGTCTAAGTTTCCATGTAAAGAAAAATGCAAGGGTCATCTTAGAAGAAGTAGATAATTCACAAAGTAATTTGCATCCATGAGCTTCAAGGATAATTAAAATCAAAATTATCACGATGGAAGTAATAGTATAGGTGATGTGAAATTTATGTAGCTCGACCACATAGATATGGCAGTACTTATATTTTAGTTTGCAAACTCAAAAAAATCTTCATATGGTTTAAAGTAGTCATCTAGGACTTGATGATAAATTGATAAATATTTCCTTGGACATGGGTCTCAAATATGTATGAATGTAATTATTATCCGGATTCTTTATGTGGATGATATGATTATCATTCACTCTAATTCAACATTCATTTATGCACTTATAAGAATTTGACATGTCTTTGAGATGACAAACTTTGTCCTATATCTACCCCACCTCAAGCCATTAAATAGGTTGATTTTTTGTGATGGAAAATTGTAACTTACCTTCAAGATTTTAGTTCAAAGGGAAGGAAATAAAGGGTTTAGATATATGAGGGTGGGGGTGGGGGGTAATATAAGAGAAAACATCTCATATATGAGGGTGGGATGAGGGTGAGGGTGGGATGAGGGTAATATTAGAGAAAACATATTCTAATTTATTATTTTTTTAGGTTTAAGAATATTCAAATGGATATTACTGGTTCAATATGTAGACTAAAAGACCCACTTTGGTGTTAAACAAAATGTTGTAGACAATGAACATTTTAGGGCTTAAATTTCGTCCATGGGTTAATTTTCCATGTTTTTCCCCAAAAAAGATTCGCCAATTTTCATTTTTCCTAAAAATGATTCGCCCAAATTTTATAGATCCATATTATTTTACCTAAAATTCACCAAAATTTGATACAAATTATATAAAATCCTTAAAAAAAATGAATATTTTTACAAAAATATCGCCAAACATTTTAGAGTTTGCATATTAAGTGCTAATAAGATTCGCCAAAGTTTATACATTTTAAAATAATTCTCTGTCCTTAAAATTATCCCTGGTTATAGTTCTAGCACTGACATACCAATACATGAAGAAGGGAAGAAAAGGTTTCCCCTAAAGTGTAAGTCTAAAACTTCAATTATGTAGAGTGAATAATAGCAAGAAGGAGAACCATTAATCGTACTCATGTTTATCAACATATGTACTTCATTTCATAAATATTCACTAAACAATCTACTATAAACAATGTTTCATTCATCACAATACACAACTAAATCACAAAGAAGTAAATATCATCTATGTACACAAAATGTTCAAAAATAAACATAACATGAAGTACTTCTTAATTAAACTCAATGACACATAGATACAACATTGCGATAACAAAGCTAGACCATACAACATAACCAACAAAGCACCATACAATTTTATACATCAAAACTCTAGTCATAAAGACTAAGTCAAAAGTTGTAAGACAACTAGCCATATTTTGTGAATGATTAATGGCCATCATTTGACCAACAAATGTGTAGCTCACTACATGTAATCCTTTAGTTTCATTTCATCCTCCTTTAGTTGCATTTCATCCTGAAAGCTAGGGATTGCATCTCAAACATTTAGTTGTTTATATTTTCCAATTACCTTTCTTACTCTGCTCTCCCATGCTAGTGGTCTCGAATCCCCAAAATGGTGGTGTAACCTTGATTTCACATTTTCAAAACTAAAACCACCTTATATTTCCATCAAAATGAAGGAACTTACAAAACCTAAGCATACCTATTGAATCACCCTTGAGTCAACTCCAAGTTATACCACCAAACAAAGGGGCCAATTGAATCACCCTTGAGTCAACTCCAAGTTATACCACCAAATGAAGAGGCCAATTGAATCACCCTTGAGTCAACTCCAAGTTATACCACCAAACAAAGGGGCCAACTCAAGAACCACCTCTAAAGCTTTGGCCTTGAACTACGTGAAAACATCAATCTTCTAGGACCATTTGGCCATAACAATATTAGCTCCTACAAGGAAATCTTGTGCTTTCAGCTCCTGCAAGGAAATCTTGTGCTTTCTCTTGAGCTAGTGTTAAAGAATTAAATGTATAAAACAACTCGCCACTTAGTATCTGCAAATTATTGAAGAAGACTATGCCAATTCTATGAATGTTTATCGTTATTTGAATTATGATGGATATTATGCAACCTATTTCTAACTTGAAAATTTTGACATTTAAGGTTGTTGGTACATGGATATCGAATTGAGGATATGATTAAATGCATTTGCATGATAATAATGCACATATATGTATGAGTTTGTGTTATAGACTAATCTGCAAGTCAATGAGCTATGAAATAGCCAAAGGATAATGATAATAAAAGTTTGATGTCGTGAACATCGACCGAGAAACAATATGGTATGAATCTTTGTATGTGAAATTATGTTGGTTCAAATGCATTACTATGATATGTGGACAAGTGCAGGTTTTTCAGGTGGCGAGACTACCTGAAACTACATATACGATGACAAAATTCCCAACAACACAGTGCCACTATATGGTCCATGGTAGGGTGTTGACCCTAGTACTATTAGTAGGGGTGGAGGAATTTCCCACCGTGTATCCTCTGAAAACTAGAGTAATGGGAGGACAATGTTAGCTCACTCTCCCCTAGACGTGTGATGATGACTGTCAGTTACCTGCTTGGGAAGATTGGTCAAGAGACTTGACACTTTCGCTTATGGCTTCTATCTAGAGTTAGGCTAATATAGTTGATGCTCCAAGATAGTCCAGCAGAGGAAGGATAGGGAGGGAAGATGGAAGTAGGTTAGGGAAGAAGGATGACTAGAAGTAGTCGAGAGTGTATGGAGTTTCCACCATATAGTAGAATTTCTTGATTTCTTCTTGTTCATGTGTGTGTGTGTGTGTATGTGTGTGTGTACATTTATATTTCCTTAACTGAACTACAATTATCTAAGTGAATGTTGCTTGTGCTAAATTATTATAATTGAGTGGTTTTTGTGAATATTTTAAACGATTTATTATTCTTTATGAAATGAATGACATTTTTGATTGGATTGGACACATACAAGAATTACTTTAGGTGTGATAATTATTTTCATTAGTACATGTACGAGTCCTATATGTGCTAGCTACACATGCATGCCTTGCACATGTACACTAGTGTGTATAAGTGTTTTAAATTGATGATGTTGTTTATCTGATATGGATGTATGAATCATGTAGATCATTACCCTTGTATTGTAAATTAATCTAACTTCGGGATGAAGTTTCTTGAAGGGTGAGTGTATGTAACAACCCAATTTGATTTTTTATTGATCATAGTCTGTTAAGTTAAATTAAATTAATTATTAAATAAATACATTTGAATATTTTTACTATGTTATTATTTAATGGTAGGTGAGGGAAATAATGAGGGGATAAGGCAGTTGGGAATTGAATGAGGGAGGGGGATAAGGAAGAGGGGAGAGGATTTGGAAGGGGGTCTTTTTTTTTTGGGAAATTCTGGAAGAAGAAGAAGAAGGGAAGGAGGAGGAGATTGGAAGGCAAAGATTGTTTTGGGGGAATTTTACTTGGGCACTGTTGTTCCTGGGAATTTTGGGCTCGGGGGCCAAGAAGCCACAAGGATTCCTAGAGCTAGGGAGCTGGAGAGGTTATTCCTAGCTAGCTGGGAGGAAAATATTCAATTTTTGGGTAGTTTGGGAAAGGACAAGGATAAAGGAGCAAGGGACTAAATCAACCATAACTTGAAGTTGAGGTATGTATTTTACTAGTTGAGTTATTTGTAAATATTCTAATCAATTTTTTGTTTCTATTATACTACCTATTTACCAGTTTATTCCTTGCATAAATAAAATTCCAAACTAAATTGTGGTAAATGAGACTTCTTACTTGTAGATCTTTCATAATTATAAACTATACTTCATATATACATATAAAATCTTACATAAAAGAGTCATTACAGTAGGAATCAATTATATTTTTAGGTCGAGTAAGAAATGAGTCTTACAGTTGCTCAACAACATTGTCATAGGTGAATTTGGTCATGTAGACCCATCGACACTTCACAATGTTGTTTCAATGAGGGCGGGGAACCAAGCCCCAGGTTTGATTCTTCGACAAGGAATCAATCTCATTTTTCATGGCTTGTTCCCATTCGGGTCTTCCTTCGACATCAGAGTAGGTAACATGATTAGAGGTTTCAAGGACATGAGTCATGAGAACAAAACTGACATGTTTCTTCCAGTAGATTCAATGGTCTTGGAAGCCCAATGGGGAAAACAAGAAATAAGTAAATTGTGGTTCACTTCAGTAGAAGGATAATAAGTTGGAGGTTTAGAAGTTGGTGGATGAGTTGAAACAAAATATGTTGGACTAGTCAACTTGAGAATCGACAGTCGAGTCAAAACAGGTACAAGTTTCGATGGACCAATCAAAGGAATGAAGAGAGGAGCAGAAGAATCGGTTTCCTAGAAAACATCAAGGGGGGGATCCTACAACAATCCAGAGGAGGCATTCAACAAATTGACTCTCGAAGAATTCTCATCAAACCAAACATTATGTCGGATAATAATATGTCATCAGATAGGATCAAAAAGTTGATAGGATTTCGACTCTTCAGATTATCCCATCATGATGCAAGAATGGATCTTTGCATCCAATTTATTTCGACAATCATCGGGCATGTGGGCCTAGGAAACACACTCAAACACATGGAGGTGTCTAACGAAAGGTTTCTTCCCATACCATCATTCAACTGGAGTCATGGAAGGAACCACTTGAGTCGAGATGTGATTTAGTAGATAATTGGTGCAATAAACTGCTTCAGCCCATAAGCGAGGAGGCAAGTATTTAGCCTGCAGAAGACATCTAGCCATTTCTCCTAATGTCTAATTCTTTCATTATTTAATTCCATTATGTTTTGATGTGTGAGGCACCGACCTCGGCGAATCAATAACAGATCAAGGTAGGTATTCTTCAAAGGGTCGATTGACATACTCACCACCATTTTCAGATCTCAAGCACTTAATGGGTCGACCACATTTATTTTCAGTAAAGGTACGCAATTATATGAACTTCTTAAATACACAATTCTTATTCTTCAGGAAAAAACCCCATGTAAAATGAGAGAATTCATAGTGAAAGTCAGAATGTACCTTGCACCTTCAAGTGAAGGTAAGTTTATAGAATAGAGATCATTGTGAATCAGTTCCAGTAGGTTATGTTCTCCCCCCAGTTGTTCAGAGTCGAAAGTTGCCTGATGATTCTTCCCAAGTACGCAACCCTTACATGCACCTTTGGGAGGAAACACCTTTAGTAAACCAAAAACCATGTTCTAAGTTGTTAGTGCCTACAAACTACAAAAATTTAGATGTTTGAGTCGTTCATGACAAATTTTACTTCTCTCATCAGTGTGAGCAATGAGTGCAGTCGGTTCTGATTGAGGTCGATTTGAGTCACGAAACTTGTATAAGTTATCCATCGGGTCTAGAAACCCATCAACGACAATTGCCTTTCCTTTCTTCAAATCTCTAATATAGAACCAATCTGGCTAAAATTCCTCAATCTTACCGGTTCGAGTCAACTGAGCAACAAACAACAAATTGGCATTGAGATTTGGTACATGATATACAGTGACAATTTTACCATGTCAACAAGCTACATCACCCTAACCAACAACATCCAAATCAAAATCACAAGCAACATAGATTCTACTTTCTTCACTTTATTCATCCTCTTGAATAAAGTGGCATCCTTCGCCATGTGACGAGTGCACCCAGAGTCGAAAATCCATTCATTTTTTGTCATTTGAGACATCAAGGCCTGAGAAGTCTTGACTTGTAAGGTGAAATTATCAGTGGGTCAGCGAACAATCCACCCATCTCCTTCAAGCCTCTTAACCTTCTCCTTTGAATCGTCTTGCTTCTTGAATCATTTCTTCTCCACATGTCCAATCTTTCCACAATACCGACATGTTTTCTTCTTTGTATTTCATTGTGGTTGTTTCTAGGGTCCCTGATCAATATATGTAGTTTTTTGTGCAAAAGCATCAGTCTACACTCTATTCTTGGAATCCATATTTCCCTTTCCCATGAGAAAGTGGGCCTAGTGCTTACCACCAAGCTTGCCTTATTTAAGCAACCTATGTTGATCAATAATCAAAAGTTTGTAAAAAAATTCAAAGGAGTAGTTCTTAGCATCTTCTTGCATGCATGCCATTTGGTGTGGAAGGTTGATATGAACACACCAAATGGTGTTCTTAAATTTATCAGGACCAACTCAATGATTTTTTCATCCTTATTCTCGTAGGTTTCTCTACATTCGCTCAAATTCAACTAGAGTTCTTTAACACATGCTAAATAGTCCTCCATTCCTTCAAAGGAATGAGGATAGAAAGAGATCAACTCTTTCTCCAACTGCATGACTTGGCTTTCATCAACTTAGTCGAACAAAGTTTTCATCTTCTTCCAAACCAAATGCAAACAGTCAAGTCCACTATGATGAAAACAAATTTCTTGGGTGATGTAGGTCATGATGACCCCTATAGCCTCATCCTTCTTTCCATCAATGGAAAATTTTGGTGAGGCATTTGTTGGATCTAGGATCGTGACCTTGGCATACTTCCACAGTGCCTCCCTTACTTTTCAATAGATTTTCCATATCGGGAGCCCATACTACATAATTTGATCTGTTTAAAACAACATGATCGATCTTCAAAGCCATTTTCAATATCAAGATAGATTGGTTTTGTTTCAATAAGTTATAATCAACAAACCATTAGCCTAAAGCTAATCACATGACAGATCTGACTCGAGAAGGTTTGCAGATAACAGGTCGAGGTTTTCAAACCATCAGCTCTGATAACATGTTGGAGAATGGAGTGGAAATCAATATGAAACAAGGAACATAATGTTGCAGATAATAGAAGAGGGACAAAATTTCGAAGAAGAGAGGTGGTGTCTAAAGACACCATTACAACAATTAAGCACAATGCACTATGTTTAGAACATCACAGTGCATATTGCACATCTTGATATGCACATGTTCTATATGCAATCTCAAATCACACTTCATACCTATATAATGACCCAAGGGGTCTTCTTTTATAGTCTCAACATCCAACCGACTCCCACAGAATCTGGAAGATCTTGTCCCGATACAAGGACTGACAGTTAGAGTTTGTCCCACAAAATATTCTCTAACAAGTTCGCTCGTTGGGACTAGACCCGACCGACTATCCATCCAACTTCTAGTCGATTACATGGTTGGCCGATCCACCACCTGAATATCTTCGATTGTTGGTTGACTGCCCAACTGACAAGAACATCGACTACTCAATCATGCATTTCCAGATGTAGGTCGACCTCTCGACCGACTGAAACCAGAAGATGTGTGATGAACCATCAATGCTTGATGTTCCAACATCATATTGGTCCAAGGTGGCATCTATGTGGCATGGGGACAAGCCATATATTATCAGGCTCATGGTTGTTAATTCGTTCCCTTGGTCACTTCTGGTGGGCCCATCTTACCCATGTTTTAGCTACTAGTTGGTCTCTGCAAATTCCCTATTGGAAGGTGCACCTGTATTTATTTAGTCTTTGGTTCCAATGTATTATGACATGTCAACACCACGAGGTACTTTGTCAGCTGCTAGGCATGTCTCACATCGAGGGGAGAGGAGTGGTTTTTTGTCAAACCACAAAACACTATTGCATGCCCCCTGCAATGAGTGTCGTCAATCTTTTCTCCCTTGTGATCTCTTTGGGGATCAGGCTCCCCACATCTTTTAACCCACGTTCTTGGCCTATGGTTCGATTATATGATCCCTCCACAAAATACATGGTAAGAGAGCTATTAAAGAAGAATCCAAAGCTCAAGTTCGAACTCCTTCCACATACTTCTCACCTTGCACCTAATAGAGGGGAATATCAATGATAATAGTCAAGCTTCAAATTTCGAAGTCCTGTCAATCAAAATTTAGTCAGAATTTGGAAATTTGAGAATGGTAAGTGATCTCCTCAACAAGATAAATATACTTCAATCAAATTTAATCAATCTCAACAAATCAACGTATTTGGAAAGATCTAGCATAGAATCTAGAATCCTCTCATTGCTCTTCAACTATTCATT
>ML780808.1:203722-231897 GCA_009831015.1 Picea engelmannii
TGGATTCTAATATATAATTATAAATCTGGAACTACGATATAAATAAATAATAATATAAATACTTATCTATTAACATGTATATAGTATGTTTTTTAATTGGGTTTAATTTATATGATTGGGATGAAAGTTTTATCTTCCCACTTATATTAAAAAAAAAAAAAATTAAAGATACAAAAACAATTAAGCCATCAAGAAATGTTTGTATATTCAGGTTTTGTATGGACAAAATAGTCATGTAACAGAGTATTCAGAATTTTGGTATTAGAAAGTGACATTGGAGTGATATATTTCTTCTTATTCATTTGGTCGTATCTGTTCACTTTAGGATCATATATCTCAGAAGTGTCGCCTTTCTTTTTCTTAATTTCTATTAAATTTTTCGCATTAGCGAACTATTTTTAAAGCTAACGAAATGTCAAATGATTTTAATTTACATTCCTTACACTATTAGTGGAAAGAGTTTTGTCCTTTTATTTTACCAAAGTGTTTCGAAAGAGTTTTGTCCTTTTATTTTACCAAAGTGTTTTTATTTTATGAAAGTGTTCATATTTTTTTTCTTGATTTTCACAACTTTGTTACCACATAGAGATAAATATGCTTGGGAGAGAGAATCTTCTTTCATCTCCTACTATGTCATAGGGTGGAATAAAGTTATCTACCATATAAACTATCTTGAGCATTGCATTCACTTACAAGAAGCTCGTCCGAACCAGGCAAACCTAGATGAATCGGGTTCCAGTTTTCTCGGTTCTTCTTGTCTTCGTTAGACACCTGACCCAAGCTTGTCTACTGTTTTAGTTTCGACCAGGCGCTAGATCAAGTCCTTCCTTTTCTGACTCCTTTATCGAACCCTTTTTTGTCTTGTTCCTGCTTTCCTTTGTTCTTTCTTTAGCACTGTCGGCCACTGACTTCTCTTTGTCTCTTAGTTCTGACAGGGAGTGATACCCAAGGTCCTTCCAGCGATCCACGACACAGCTTGGTTCTTTGTCAGCGCCTCTAGACTTTTCCTTTTACTCTGTATTGTGCAGTGGGCCGGTGTGGTCCCCCAGAGGTTTTAAAATGGACCCCCATCCCGGTTTTCTCTCGCATCCTGGAGACGATACCTTCTGGAATCAGGAGGGACTTTTTGACAAAATCGACTCATTGGTTCATAGTGCGATAAAACTTCCCTCCAAGCATTTTTTAAACTTTGTTCCCCCTCCCGCCGATTCCTCTGAATGTATTGGTCCTCCTCCTTCAACTAGTGCGTCGATTCAGCCTGCTTCTACAAGTACTCCACAGGTTTTCCACAGAGCTTCCACTACTCCAATCTTCACTTCCCGGACAACAGACCCAAAAACTCAGTCCTCCCCATCTCGATCAGCTGCTTTCGGAAGTAAAGTGTGGCGTGCTAACATGAGACTTAGGTGTTTAGTGCTAGGTGACGGAGTGGGGCTAGAAAACCTAGTGAAAATGTCTACTTGCTCACTGGTTGGACGCGTTTCCTACAAGAGTCTAATTGCTCCTCCTCTGGAGGACTGGATTAACCAGCATTGGTTCCCGATCCTCGACTACTGTCCAGAAGTGTTGTTTCTCAAGAAAGGATGGCTTTGTTTTAACTGTAGATCTCCAGACGACACCTCTCTACTCCTTTCTTCTTTCTGGATCTTTGGAGGCAGCAGCCTCATGCTCAAACGATGGTGGTTGGCCTTCAATCCGGACTCCGACTACTTCCAGCACCGTCACCTGTGGGTGTTACTCCCCGGACTTCCTCTCCATTTCTGGAATGAGGAAGCCTTTAGAGCCATTGGCAACGTCTTGGGGAAGTTTATTTCCTTGGACTCCCTT
The DNA here is from genome assembly GCA_009831015.1 of Picea engelmannii. Classification (NCBI taxonomy): domain Eukaryota; kingdom Viridiplantae; phylum Streptophyta; class Pinopsida; order Pinales; family Pinaceae; genus Picea; species Picea engelmannii. The sequence continues at coordinate 205,550 of ML780808.1, forward strand.
TCATGCTCGGGCTCTACGAGGATGCTAGCCAGGGTGCTAGTAGAGGTGGATATTTCTGCAGGTCTACCTGAATCTCTGGAGATTGAGTGGCGAGGGAAGAAGCTGCTTCAGAAGCTGGACTACTTTGGAATCCCGTTCAGGTGCAACCGCTGCCGTGAGACCGGTCACCTCTGACGGTCGTGTCCTGGTAAGTCCTCAAGTGATCCTTTAGATGATAGCGGGGACCTTTTTTTAAATCCCCCAGCCTATCCTTCGGCCGACCCTTCCTTAGACTACCTGGACGTCCCTTCAGTTCCTCCCTCACTGTCCTCCCCCGACCACCCTTTCTCCTTGACAAACAAGCTCGCCCTTCTTTGCCCCTCACTTTACTCTACCCTCACTGACACTGAAAAACTTTTTGTAAATAGCTTGGACTGGCTTGTTACCTCCAACCTTACTAAGCCTCTCTCAACTACAGCTGAGTTAACATTGTCTCCCTACCCTGATCCTTCACTTGATAGTACCCTTCCCTCCTCAACTATTTCTACCCCTCCCCTGACCTTATCTCCTACTCTGTTATTGAATCCCCTAGACGTCCCTTCACCCTCTCCTGTAGCATTCGACGATCCATCAACTCCTCTTCCTAGATACAGCCAATCGGTCAAGGCCGAGGACTCTCTCCTGGATGCTTTTAGTTTGGAACCTTCTCCTTTTATTCCGGATCCGGCCACTCGGTTACCAGTATTTCGGGGTAATGAGATCCTTGTGCCATCCTCGGAAGGGGGAGCATCTTCATCGACCTGTTCTGAACCTCAAACCAAATCGTTTGCTTGGTCGAGGAGTATCGGAGTTTAGCTCTCCCCTCTTCAGACAAGGAGTGCGAGGAAAAAGAAAGACAGATCTGCTTCTATTCTTACTGTCCCTGGTCCACTTAATCAAGAAGGAAAGGCCCTTAGAGCACTGAAGGCCATCGCACATTCCAAGTGATGATAGTGCTCTCTCTGAACATTAGAGGGATCCAGGGCACCCTCAAGGCTGCCTCCTTCCGAAGACTTCTGGATCACACAAGTCCTGAGGTCATCTTTCTTCAAGAAACTCTTTCTGCTGATCAATCTGCTAGAGCCTTCCTGCACCAGTTTCGCCCTCACTGGGTCTCTATGGCTTTAAGTTCAATCGGTAACTCGAGTGGCATGCTGGTGGCCTGGGATCCAGCACTTTTTGATTTAAAGCCTTTTTTGACCTGTGGAGGTATTTTGTGTTTAGGCAGTTGTTTTGCCACTGAACAGAAACTGGCGTTCTTAAATGTCTACAGTCCCTGTCTTGATAAATCTTCTTTTTGGATGCGCCTTGCTGATAGCGGTATTCTCTCTCTCCCTAATCTCATTCTGGGAGGCGATCTTAATCTTACACTCTCCTCTGATGAACACTGGGGCTCTTCCTCCCTGTCCGGCTCAGGTATCAACCCTTTCAGAGACTTATTCAATGCTTTTAATCTTATAGATATTGTGCCAGTTAAACTCGCCCCTACCTGGCAAAATGGGAGAAGGGGCACAGAAGCCATCGCCAAATGGCTAGACTGATTCCTTCTATCCGATGCACTCTTCTCCCACTCAGTCTCCCCTACCTCTCGAGTTGTACTACCCTTCTTATCCGATCATGCGCCCATCATTCTTACCTTGAACCCCCCCTTCATATTCAAGCCATTCCCCTTCAAATACAACCATCATTGGGCCGACTTCCTTGACTTCACTGCCTTGGTTCATTCTGTATGGTCAGACCAGTGATTTCACTCTAAAGCTAATCCCCAGCTGAGAATTGCTTGGAAGCTGACTGTCCTAAAAATGCACACCAAAGACTGGCAAACTCGCAAGAAAAAGGCGGAGGACTTCAATCTACGTAGGCTGGAGTCAGAGATCTCGCATCTCATCACAAAATCCCTTTCTTCAGCTCTGACTACAGTTGAGGAGTCGACTTTACAAGCTTTGGAGGATAATCAGAATGTTGTTCTGCGGGAAGATGAAAAGTGTTGGAGGCTTCGTAGCCGTGCGACCTGGCTCCAATGGGGAGACGCAAACACAAAATTTTTTCACAAAATTGCCAGTCAAAACAGAAATAAGAAGGTAATATGGTCCATTAAAAGCATTTCTGACGGGTCCATTCGTGGACAAGAAGCATTAAAAAGGGAAGCGGCCTCTCACTTTGAAATTTTTTTATCTTCGAGCAGTGGACAAAATCTGCCGGCAAAAGTCACTACAGCCAGTTTATTTCCAAATTTGGTATCTGCTATTGAAGCCTCTGAACTGTTTAAGCCTGTTACTCTGTTGGAGATAAAGGAGATCTTTTTTACATTCAGAAAGGAGAGGAGCCCAGGGCCAGACGGCTGGTCGGTCGATTTCTTCACCCAATTCTTCGATCTTGTTGGCCCGGACCTTCTTCTGATGGTGGAGGACTCACGGATAAAAGGTAAAATCTCCTCTAGTTTAAACTCTACTTTTCTGGTCCTTATCCCTAAAGAAGAAACCCCAGATTCCTTCAGCGATTTCAGACCGATCTCCCTATGCAACCTAGTTTACAAGTTAATCTCCAAGGTCATCGCCAATCGGATCAAGCCAATTTTGGAAAGGAGTCTTTCAGTTGAACAGCTTGGGTTCTTAAAGGGAAGAAGGATTTAAGATGCTATCGGGGTGGCCCACGAGTGCATTCATAGCATCTTCCATAAAAAACAAAAATCTTTGGTTATGAAACTGGACCTCAAGAAGGCATTTGATAGTATCGACTGGGATTTTCTAAGACTTATTCTTCACTCTATTGGCTTTGAAATTATGTTCATTAATTGGATTATGTCTTGCATCTCAAGTGCCAACTTTGTTGTTTTGATCAACGGGGAGGCGTCCAGATTCTTCAAGAGCGAGAAGGGGCTCCATTAGGGATGCCCCCTATCGCCCAACCTCTTTATTTTAGTCTTGGAAGGGCTCAACCTGCTCCTCCAAAAAAGTCTTGCCGAGCACTGCATATCTGGTATTAAGGTCTCAAATCTTATCAGGATCATCCACCTCATGTTTGTGGATGATATTTTATTAATTTCCAAAGCAGATTTAGTGGAATGGAAGGCGATCATGGACATCCTACAGATTTTCTGTTCTGCTTCAGGACTGTCCACTAACCCTCTGAAGTCGACGGTCCATTATTGGGGTCTTTCTGATTCAGAACTCACTTCTCTCAAAGGCGTCATCCCCTTCTCCTTCACTGATTTAACTTTTGGTTTCAAGTATCTAGGGTACCATCTAAAACCGGGAACTTCCTCTGCTGCTGATTGGTCTTGGCTGGTGTCTACTTTTGAAAGAAAGATAGGTTTCTGGTGCAACAAATGGCTGTCCCTGGGGGGACGACTTATCCTGATCAATTCGGTTTTGCAAAGTTTAGCTGTTTTTTGGATGCATCTGGAACGAGTCCCTGCCAAAATTATCTCTTTGCTCCGCAGACTCTCCTTCAACTTTATGTGGAATGATCTTGCAGGAAATCGGCATTTTCACCTTAGCAGCTGGCAGTCACTCTCCAGGCCAAAAAGGTCAGGGGGATGGGGACTCAAGAATCTCTCTATCTTTAACACGACATTAATGGCTTGCTCCTTCTGGAGAGCAGTTTCCAGCGACAACATTTGGCATCGGGTTGTCAAAGATAAATACTTAGGTGATAGACCCCTCTCCTCTTGGCTTCGTAAGCCTTGTTTACTTCAGCGATGGGCTTCCCCCTTCTGGAAATGGCTGGTCTCCTCCTCCCATGTTATTCTTCATTGGCTTCGTTGGCGTCCTGGAGCGGGCGTTGAAATAAAAATTGGCAGGGATAAAATAATTGGCCTTGATGATTCTTCAATTCTCTCCTTACAACTTAGGTCCCACCTGCTTTCCTTGAACTTGACTTCTCTTGCACATCTGAAGAAGGCAATGGGTGCCTTTCCTCTTCCGAATTCTTGGTTACATAGCAGTGAGTTGGCTCTTGGTGGGCCTTTAGCACAGGAATTCGATTCTTATACGACATCACTAAGATGCTCGGGCCTTTCTCTCTCGTTTGATCGTGATGCCCTCACCTGGACTGGGGGGGACGGATCTGGCAGAGTGGTTGCTAAAAATGTAATTGATGCTCTGTTGTCGGAGAGGGTTTTTGTGGCACAACCATCTTGGCTCAGTCGTTTTTGGTCCTGGCCGCTCCCACTTAAGCATAAATTATTCTTTTGGCTGTGTGTTAGTGACAAACTCCTTACTTGGGAGTTGCTTCGCAGAAAAGGTTGGCAGGGTCCGGGCATTTGTATGCTTTGTCGCAGAGCCTCGGAGGACCTTCACCACTTGTTCACTCACTGTTCTTTTGCCCAAGCGATTTGGAATCGTATTCTGCAGCATTACTCCCTTTGTTTTCACTGGACCGGAGACACCTTTTTGGAGTGTTTCTTCTTCTGGTTCAATGTCCAAACAGCTCCTCCTTCGCTGGCTGTCTTCGTTTGCTGGCAAGTTTGGATGGAACATAACAGGGTCCTCTTTGAGGATGCCTCTCCCTCCCTTCAGGCGGTCTTTTACAGAACACTGGCCTCTTTTCAGTGGAAACAAACTACTGTCAAGTCAATTCCTTTTAAAGCGGTGGATACATTCCTGCCAGAAGGTTTCTCGGTGGCTTTTTTTGATGGAGCGACTCTATCCTCAGGCTCTTTTTGTGGTGTTGGAGGCACCTTCAAATCCCACCCGCAACGGACGACTAAGTGGATTCTAAATTGTGGCAGGGGCTCAAACACCAAGGCTGAGCTCTTGGGATTATGGGCCACTCTTATGATTGCTTCCTGTTGGTCCCTAAATCATCTACATGTTATAGGTGACTCGAAAGTAATCATTGACTGGATCAACAACAAAAGTAGTCTTCAATCCATCCATGTCGATGGATGGAAACAAAAAACGCAACAGCTGGCCCTCTCATTCTCCGACATCACCTTCCATCATCTTCCCAGATCTTTCAATTCTGAGGCAGACGCTCTTTCGAAGCGTGCACTTAATCAAGTGATTGGCAGATTATCTATCTTCCACTGTGACAGAGATATGGAGAGTCTGACTACCTCCTACAATCTCTTTGAACCTCCTTGACATTTTCGCCTTTCCTTGAGTTTTGTTCTTTGAGCTATGGAGGTTGCCTTGTCTTTTTGCCTGTTCGTGTGGTATTGATGGCTGTCTCACTTGGATGAGCTGGGGAGCACTGGATTTTTTTGTTTCTCTGCTTCTTCGTGGGGTAACGGTGGTTGCCTCCTTTTGATGCACATTTTTCTCTGCCTCTGTTGTTGCTGTCAGAGCAGGAGATGCGCCGGTGTTTAGAGTTCTGGGATACCTGTTCATGCCCCTTGTCGGATATCTGCCTTCCTGTTGTTACCTGGCAGTTTTGATTTTTTCTTTGATAGACTCTGCCCGAACTGTTTTTTTGATCGGAATTAGCGTTGGTTTCTAATCAGCGATTGTAAATGATTTTATAATTCTTATAAAATTGAGATAATTTCTTCCGGGAAAAAAAAAGAAGGACTGGTTTTACAAAATGACACATCACATAAGACCTTTGTGTTGGAAAACGAGGAGATGTAAATTTGGGAGTTGTTGGACAAGGGTTAACATCATACCCAATGTGTTTCCTTGTGGATTTACCATTGTCTAGTTCCAAATAAATATAGCACATGGATATCGACTATTTATTGTTGAAAAAATTCACGTTTAAGAATTGATATCATTGTTCCACAATGACAACCTTATAAATCAAATTTATGGAGTTATGCACTTTAATGAGATTGATTTGAAGTTCAGTTACCACCAAATATATATCAATTTAAAACACATATAAAAAATGGTCATTGAAATTCTTAAGGGGCTATTTGAGTGGTTGGGAATGTCGATTTTACTAATCCCCCGACTCATCCAAAATGGATCCATCTTACAAATTCCTCATAGCCTCACCTCAACCTAGTTTATTTCTCATTCATTCTAGATAAAATATTTTTTATTCCCCAAATGACGCCTCGACACCACTATGGAAAAATGGTTATCTCATAGTGGTATGACCATATGGAAATACTCAAAATATGGGCATTATTTTGTTTTCCTAGCTCGAACTCAAGCCACTTGCTGCACATGCAATTATGTTTTACACTAGTCGTGATATTCAACCCCTATGTGTGAATCGTGGACAACATTTATATTTTATTTTAAACTCTTTCTTTCATGTATTTTGATTTAAATTCACCTGTGCATTATCCATGGGATATGTTCAATAGCCTGGGGCTATCAAGAAATGATTTGTTTGATCACCCTCACTGAGAGAAGATTCGGAAGGATTTATAGCCATCATCATCAGTTAAGTTCTACAATCCACAAATCAGTTTCTGTTTGTGTAATACCCCTAGGTTGAACCCCAATTGTAAATGTAAATGTAAATTACACATATAATCTAGTGGGACGATGATACAAGGTCTTTGGTCTGGTTCTACGTGCATTGAGTGAGTGGGCGGGAATCTCATACCAAAGAAGTGTGCATATGTTATAATGTATCGCACACATGTGTAAGTGCACGAGGATGACACACTAAAAGAAGTGTGTGCACATCCCATAGTTTTGTGCACACTGGTTTGAGTGTGTGATATTGATGGCCAAGGAGCCTTTGTACATATGTTGAGTTTTATAGGTTGGTAAGCCAGGTTATTATAGGATAGAATGTTTATATGATTATTAGGCTAGAGAGCCTAGATGCTAAAGGCCAACATGCTTATATTGTAATTGTAATTCATACTCATATTATTAATAAAGTACACCACTGCTGCAGACCAACCAAACAAAAGAGATGGCAGGGTAAACTCCACTAGAAAGGGTACGAGACTAAGAGTTTAGGGAAAAGGGATAAGCTAGGGGGCATAATCCCAATGGAATATTATATTAATATTCCTAAAAGGTTAAAATATAGATATAACTTTATATATCCTAAGTTTCTAAAGGGGGAACAAGAGAGTCCCTTGGGTGCCATGTGTCAAAAAAAGAAAATGCATATATATAATAGTGAGATTTAGTGTATTTTCCATCATTCTTGGATCATTCATTCCATCATCATTCACTCAATCATTAAGCTTTCCTTCATACCTTCTTGTCACTGTACTTGTACCTGTACCTGTACTTGTACCTATACCTATACATGTACCTGTGATGTAGCCAAAGCCTGAGATTCATTCACAAGATCAAACAAACCTTGAAAACACAGGAGAACGAAAAAATAAATCTCTTTTATTCCTTCTCCATCATAACTATTACAATCGAAGTTCAACCCCTTATAACTAATATCTGGGATTTTCGAAAACAACTAATTTTAGAAAAACAAATTTTTTTTTTTTCAGAAAAAAATAGCTAAATTTAGAAATTCTCGCATGACTCTAAAACTGACCACTAACTAAGAGATAACTAGCGTGAAACTATTTTTCAACTCGTTTTTCTGATTAATTTCATAAACTAAGTGATAACTAATAATTGAAAAATTAAAAATTCTCGTAAAAACATTAAAACCCCAATTTGAGGCCTTATGAAGGAATTTGTCCCTAAAAAAGTGTCAAAACGATGTCCACAGCGAAATCTTCGAGATGCAACTCCCTGTAAAATTTCAACCCAAACGGATAACCAAGTCAAAAGTTATGACCTCAGAAAATCCCCGAAAAATCCCTGCATCAACCTGTACCTAGTTAGCTTAGGAGATGGACTGAAGAAGCGGGTTGTCAGACCTATGGGATATTGAAAAGGCAGGTTGTCAGGCCCGTGATAAAATCTCTCTAGGTGAGAGAATTTCTAGTAATTGATTTCCCGAAGGTTCCAAACTGCAGCTACAGGGCTCTGAGACTCCCTGTCTGGGCTATTGTTGAAGCCCCAAAAAGCAAGTGGGGCAGTCGAGGGACTGTTGAGCAAAGAATGGGCACACTTTATGGGGTGGGACAAGCATGTGGGGAATGGCAGACTGTAGCCTATTATTTCGAGTTGGCACCTACGACTAAGTTTTTCCTATTGTCTGAGATGCATCAGCCTGGTTAGGAAATCCTTTACCCATGTGGAGTTTATCCCAGCTCGAGGGTAACCCACTGCTAAGAGTTTTGAGTAGTGTGGTCTAAGGCTGGGAGGAACGTGGAAGGTCTGTACGCAGTTGGTGATCTTTTTATCAAGATAAGTGTCAATTGTGTGTTAAATTACATGTTGCATTATTATTTATGCATTTATTTTTATGGGTTTTTCCTGTGTGTGATGCATGTGTATTTTTATTATTATTCTGTATGAATCTATGTATATGCAGAGTGTTTATATGTTTTAATATGGTATCAAAGTTTGAATTTTGGTTTGCATAGGCTAGTTGGTTTTTGGGGATGCTACATTGCGGTATCAGAGCTCTAGTTTTCAACATTGAGCGTGGATGGGCCGAGTTAGCATAATGTGAAGTGAAATTCCATAGAAAATTGATTTCGAAGTGGCTGAATTTCAATTTATAGTGTATCCATGTTGAAATCAAAAGAAATTGAGTGGAATTGGGAAAAAGGCCCAATTTATGTTGTTAAATTGGTGGGGAATTTGGGAAATTTGACCAAGTGATGAAATATTCTTAATTTTAATATATGTCTTAGTAAATTCAGACCTAGAATTGTTCGAATTAAAAGTTACAGGGAAGCCATGACAGATTGAGCAACATTAGTTGATTAAAATTCTCAATTCGTGAATGAGTTTGGGAAAAATCTGTCCCAGGAATGTCAACGAACAACATGTTGTTGTTGCAGAGGTTGAATTTATGTTATCGGAGTGAAATTGAACAAATTTCATGGTTGCGGAATGTCCATGGTAGAAATTGGGTGAAAACAAGGCAAAAGCCCAAATTTCTGCAGCATAATTCATGAGGAATTGATGCACAGAAAAATAATAGTGAGAAGGTGTGCGCCCTAAAATTTGGCCCTGCACGGTGCAAAGCATGTGATGTATGGAAAATAAGGATGCGCAGGTGTGCGTGCTAAAATTTGGCGATGCATGGTGCAAAGCATATGATGTATGGAAATAAGGGTGCACAGGTGTGTGTGCTAAAATTTGGTGTTCCGAGGTGCAAGCTGATGATGCACGGGAAAATGAGGGTGCGCAGGGTTGCGCACTAAAATTTGGCATTGCGAAGTGCAAGCTAGGATACATGGAAAAATAAGGATGTGTGGGTGTGCAAACTAAAATTTGGTGTTGCGCGGTGAAATCTAGTGATGCAAGGAAAAAGAATGGTGTGCGAGTGTGTGCACTAAAATTGGCATTGTGCGACACAAGTGGGTGCAGCATGGAAAAATTATGGTGCACGGTATGCACACTAAATTTTAGTACATCACAGTGTAGATTGAATGGACCATGCATAATATTGGTGCACACGGTGTGTGCACTGAGTATTGGTAGAGCGTAGAGGAAATTGTTGGTGCACGTGCAATATTGGTATGCAGTGTGTGCATATTGAAAATTCACACCGTGCGAAGGTATAATTAATGGTGTGCGGTGTGAGCATACTGAAACTTGGCATTATGTAGTGTGAAGAGTGCAATGTGCGTGAAATATTAGCATGTGACACAAAAGTTGTGCGTGGTAGGTATTAGTGCATGAAAAAAAAAATTATGCGCAATAGATATTGGCACGCAACACAAAAGTAGTGTGCACCAGAGATTGGTGCGACAGAGAAGTGGCCACACTGGTTATATGTGCATGATGCATGAGCTACCTTATGGCGTTGTTGGGCATGCTAAATATGGATTTATGTTTTCAAACTGGTGCACACGAAGTAGTTTGGATGGTCTACAACAACAAAAAACCATTGATTTTCTACAACATTTTTGTATTATTTGAAGGTCAACCTTTTGTAGAGAATTTTTTAGGCCCTAAACAGTGTTTTCAGATACTCAAAAATAGTGCACCCAAGGTATATTTTTTTCATCTCAAATGAAATTTCTCAGTCATATATTTCTAACGGTGTATCACAATCGTCAAATGGAGTTAGGATGAGTTTTTTACAACCCCAACAATGGAGGGTAAAATTTAAGACTTGGTTAACTTCTGAGGGCCATAACTTCCTGCTCCGGAATTAGATTAAGGTGCATGAGCAGTCTATGGAACGATATTTAACCATAGAACATAGTCATACAACTAAATTAAAATTATAGGCACATTAAAAATTCATAAAAGGGCATAGAAGGTCCCTATAGCATTTAGGGACAAAAATATTAATTGGTCTGAAACTTCAGTAGGTTGTATCTAGTAGCTTGGAGCTCAGACGGGGATGAAAATTAGCTAGAATGTTCAAAGTATGAATTTAAAGGAACCTAGTTGAGATCCTGTCAAATTGCTAAAGAAACATATGCAAAAAAAAAATGTATAATTGCAGTTCAGATTTGCACCTAGTTGAAGTATGAACAGAAGAATTAATGGACAATATTCAAATGACCATAACTTTGTGCTCAAGACTTAGAATTGATAAAGGGAGAATTCATATAGATATCCACCCAGAAAATTGATTTGACTAGTTAATTTTACAAGAAATTAGAAGAAATAATTGTGATGCATTGATGAAACATAATTGTACATAATTTCGTAAATTTGTTAAGTTATTTAGCCTAACAAATTTTGTTGCCTGCACATTTTCCATAGTTAATAGAATTTAGTTCATAACATGTGAGAAGGTTGAAAGTTGGGTAAATTTAAAAAGAGGTACTCAAGGCCAGAGTGTTATGATGAGAATCTTGCACAAGATGATCAAAGGCCAATACCAAAAAATGATAAGGTAGAAGTCCAAATGGAACCAAGAAGGCTTGGTAAGCCAAGAAGATAAAATTTATGGGTGAAGGAAAATACTACAAGAAATTCATTGATTCTAATTAGAGTGGAATCATAGAACAAGAAGGAAATCTTTACTAGTTGAAGTGGTGCAGATCCATTCACCATAAAGGGTGTCAATGTACAAATAAGGCAATACATTGTGGGAAGTAGTGTTCTCAAAAGAATTCTATGTCATGATGCTAGTTTCTGATAAGGAAAGACAGAGGGTGTACTTGGAGATAAAGGACCATAGATCATTTTAGGGGCTAACTTTCGCCAATGGGCTAATTTTCCATGGTTTTCCCAAAAAATGATTCATCAATTACCATGTTTTCTAAAAACGATTCGCCCAAATTCCATAGAATAAAATTATTTTACCTTAAAAATCGACAAAATTTTATAGAAACTATACAAAATCCTTATAAATTTGAATATTTTTACAAAACTATCGCCAAACATTTTACACTTTGCATATTAAGGACTAATAAGATTATCCCATGTTTCTACATTTTAATATAAATTTCCATCCTTAAAATTATCCATGTAAAGGACACATTTCCAAGGATCAGTCCTACAGTTTTGGGATAGCACCCTCATGATGGTTACCAGAGTAGCGCAGTGGAAGCATGGTTGTATGATATAACTTCAGGGGTGAAGCAATAAAGGTGTGTACATACTAAAGAAGTGTCAACAAATGCATCAACAATGCATTATGTGCATATTAGCTTTAGAAGGATGCAATAAAAGTTATGGCAGAGGAATTCCATAATTGAAGTGAATTCCAGAAGTGGGTAAAGTCCACGAACAATTGGAGAAGAAGACATATGTGCATCAATATGACATGATGGAAGTTGACTATGCAAGTTAGGTTGAAATCAGAGGGGTCAAGACAAGAGAAAGTAATGGCTCAAGCTACTCCAAGTGTTGATATCTAGTGAAGAAAGGATGAATCAGTTTGTTTCAATAAAGAAATTGGCATTAAATATCCAAGGTTAATTAGAGAACATGGCTCAAAATGTAATTTGTTCATGTAGGTGTTAGATAAGAGAGATCCAAGTAATAGTGGAGTGTTGAAAATTAATATCAGCATAATATATGACTACAAATGTACAAAGAAGTCAAGAAAGGTTGGGATGGGAAAAAATACTTAGGATAGAGAATAATCATGCACACTGAATTTATTTTGTAAGAACATAAGAAGATTTAGGAATCCGAAAAGAATTGAGGTCTTCTCGGAACAACAAAGAAAAGTGTTACAGGGAGAAAAAGGTTGCTTCAATTACTGTAGCAGCACTTATGTTATGGCTTGTTGGACATCCATACATAGTATAGGAAATTGGCATGCAAATGCATTTATGAGCATGCTAATGATGCATTATTAGTGCATGGAAATATGCATTGATGAATGCAGATTTGATAATATACATATATAACATAATAAGACTCAGATTAGTCTATTGTTGAATATATATTAATATGAAATCTGCTAAGGGTGGTTGTTGTACCGGGAACGAGAGAATGATTGCATGTTTGCAATTACTGCTACTAATGTTGATGCATATAGAAGGAAGAAACATAAAGCTGAAGTGTGGTTTATAAGACTTATAATAGAAGTATGGGAGCTTCTATTGTTATCATTTATCCAGGTAGCATTAAATTCATTCAATAGAAGCTATGCAAGTTTCAATTTTATGTACTCTTAATACATAATTGTTGAAGGGAACTTAGGTAAGAATTCGCTCAGCTAGATTTATTTTATAAAATCACATTATTGTGTTATTTTGAATGCATTAATGTGAATAAAATACCACTAGGTGTGGTAAAGGTTGGAGGCCTGTAATAAATTTAATTTTTTTTTAGCTTTTGAATGCATATACTGACATAGTGGCATGCAATGTTAATTGATTATGAGATAATAATCAAAGCAAAAAAATGTATGAATCTATTATAAGAATGGATGCCAGAAAAGATAGTCATGTATGAGACCATGACATGGTTGGTTATGGAAAGGTATGGTTATGGAAATTTTATGTACCACATAAATATACAATGAACTTTCTACTTCTAAATAATGTTTGGACTGCAACCTTTTTGCTAACACTAATGAACACCACAGAATTATATTCTCGGTGTAGTGTTCGGGTCGAAAAGGAAGGCATCCAAATAATTGAAGAGACAATAGAAAGTGTATGGAGAATGTTTCAAGACATTGGAGAAACTTCCAATTTACCAATGGTGAGATACATGAATAAGATATAGATAATTCTGAAAATCAATGCAAAGGTGTGTTGAATAGATATGCATTGAGAATTCCACTCATGCATAGTAAGTGGTAGAGTTGCACTTATGCATGATAGAATTATTATTCTTGAATGCATTTGTTGAATGAATTTTTGTAAAGGTATGCCTCTATGTTATTTGATGGAAATAATTATGCTAACATTTGAAATGTTACAAGTATTACTCACTCACGGAGTTGAAGACATTTCACAAGTTGTTAGACATTGCAACAGGAAAGTTGCAATTCAAGTAGTTACATGAGCATTGATTACAAGAAATTTTTCAGTTCAGAAAATAGAGTAAAAAATAAAAACGATGTTGAAGAAATCCATCATAAATATTGGTTCCTGCTATTGGAACAACCAAGAGGATTATGCAATGAAATTTCATATTTTGGGAAAACGTTGAATTTCCTTATGACATAAATATGAATTTTCAAATGAATATTTAACAATATTCTCTCATAATGATTGTATGTACGTGGTACAAATGAGATAATATTTGCTAAAGTCCGAATGCTTGAAAGGAACAACTCTTATTGGAAACACTAGAACCCTATAAATGTGGAATCTTGGTAGGTTATGGAACTAAGTTGGCGCTCTTCTTGTGCGTGAAATCCTTGGCAAGATGGATCATTGAGGGATTGTGTAACAATGAAGCAATACATAAGCCTGGAAGGGTGAGTGCAACAAGGAAGAGGAAACTCAAGGGTGCTTATGGAATGGTATCTATAATCACGAGGGTGTGTCAAATGGGATGATAAGATGAATTATTTCTTGAGGAAACTCTCTGGAATAGAGAAAATGACTTCCAGATACAGTATGAATGCATGATTTTGGTGCTTGAAAGAAAAGCACCAAGTGGATAACAAGCTTCATTAGAAAACGCATGGATCTTTTTGAAGCATTTTGAATTGTACATGGCATATAATGCACTGAGGACAATGCATAAATAAAGGGGAGGGGAATGTAATACCCCTAGGTTGAATCCCAATTTTAAATGTAAAAGTAAATTACACATACAAGTTGGTGGGTTGATGATACAAAGTATTTTTTATGGTTCTCTGTGCATTGAGTCAGTGCGCAGGAATCTCATACCAAATAAGTGTGCTCATGTTATAGTGTATCATGCACATGTCTAAGTGCACGAGGATGGCACACCAAAAGAAGAGTGTGCACATCCCAGAGTTCTACGCACACCGGTTTGAGTGCATGATCTTGATGGACAAGGAGCCTTTGTACATATGTTGTGTTTTATAGGCTAGTGAGTCAGGTTATTATAGGCTAAAATGCTTATATGATTAGGGTTTGCAGAGGATCCTTCTAGATCTTGACTAGCATCCAAAGCCTCTACACAACTCGGATTAGGGTTTGCAGAGGATCCTTCTAGAGCTTGACTAGCATCCAAAGCCTATACATTTCTAGGAATAGGTATTAGGGTTAGTGGGTTTGGGTCTTTTATAACCAATGAAATAGAGATTCTAGTCCTTTGATTCCAACATTATCTCTCGATATCCGAAAAATAAATTTTTACAAATAAATACTTTTATTTATAGAGTGAGACTAATGTGTCTTACCCAGATTAGCATTGTAATCATTTTTATCAATAACTATGTTTGGATTGGGTTTATTGAACTAGCCTATGTCTGAATTTTGAAAGCCTACTACCATGGACCATATTTGAAGTCCTTTCAAGGTCACTTGAACCCATGGCTACTCTTCCCTACTCAAAATTTGTATTTCTCCCATTTTCATTGTCTCCGGACCTCTTAGATGTTTTCTTAGAGCCCAATTATTGTACATACTTGGGTAACTACAATATTCAATTAGGTTCCCATAACAATGGAATTTCACACATATAAAGGGTATCCCTTCATAGTCTATATTAATATGCAAAAGATAAACTCCCCTTATAATATCCATTGTCTCTGCCAAGCATTTTCTCACCTCAAACCCTACTAGGATATGATCCATTTCAAAGTATTTGGTATCTTAGAAGGATGAGTAAACTTTGTAATAGATATCTAATGAGTTACCAATTTATTTGAAAACCTCTTCAAACCACAAAATTAGTGTCATCTCTAGAGTTGGAACCCACTTCTAATGTCGGTGCAAGATTTTATTCTCTTCTCCAGCCAACCTAAACACCCATACTAGGCATCCTCTTACCAAAATCAAGGTACGTGGAGAGGTCCCCACTGTTGGCTCAAATTTTAGCTTGGTCAAATTATTCAACTTGTCATTGCTTATTCTTTTTTTAGGAAAACCCCTTACCAACACCCTATCCCCCATCTCCATTATTCCATTGAGTTTGGTTTTATTGCTCAAGTTCAAACTGATAGCCTCCTAAAAAAATTCGATACACCTACTATGCTTGGTTTTTCTTGAGCCCTCTTGAGACTATAACCCTACAACCTATGAATCAGTAGATGAGGCTCTGCTCATGAGCTTCCAATCCAACATATTACCAACAAAACCATAACCTAGAGAACCTATCCTATCTTTCAACTACACCATTGGAATGAAAATCGAACTCATTGCAAATATCATTCAATAGGTTTACAATATCATGCCTTGAGCTCATTAAAACACCATCCTATAACCATGAAGCCAAGGTTGAAGGTTATGCAATATTAGGTTCATAACTCCTTACATGAGACATACCTCTCTTACAATAATGGTTCTTAGAATGATCATCGAAAATATTTGTCACCCCCTCCTCCATCTAACCCAAGGTCTTGGCCTCCTGTTTGATCAACTCCTATGGGAACTCACCCAACAAAGCCATGGTATCCTCCTCAAATGACCTAGACCCAAGATAGTGTTGATTTTCAATCCCAACACCTAGGTATCTTGTTATCTAGTGATTTCCTTGTTGTAAATCAAATTAGCAACTCACAAAACAAAATACACTTGTTAGAATAATCAACTCAAATAAATAGTGGAAGCAATATTGGAAAACCAAATACTGACATCACATTATTCTTCATTCCTTGTACATAAAGCACATAATGGGGATCAAACAAACCACCTAACTCAAGTTGAAACAAGATTGTTTCTTCTCCATTCATTGCATACTTGGAATTTCATCACCAAGATCCACATAGATATTTGAGTCCTTCTCTATCAAACTATTGAATACATCCCATGTTTCTGTCATATGATCAAATGCACCATTGTCCAAGTAACACACACTCTTAATGGTTGTGTTAGTAGAAAGGAAAGAAACTAGTGAGAAATCCTTCTCTAGCTTAGTTTCAAACTCGTCTAGTTATTCTTTTGTTGATGTTGTTGTTTGCATCTTTCCTCTTCCCTTCTTCTCTAGAAACTAAGATGCATAATTCCATTCTTATGACATAGAATCCAAGTGCACACCCTCTACACTTGCCCTACTTCTCAACATTGAAGTCTTTCTTTCTCAGTTGTGGTGTTCCTCCATCATTGTTACCCTTCTTGATAGGAACCTTTCCTTTTATGATCCTTGTATTACCAACTAGGGCCAAGTTCTCATCACTATTCCTTGCTTCTTTCCTTTAGAATCCTCCTGAGTCTCTTTATAAATATAATAATCCCAATGCCTTTGCCAATCCGAGGGTTTTTCCTGAGCACAAACTCCCTTGAAAAACAGTTCCTATGACTTGGGAAAACCATTCAGTGCCACATTTTTGAGTTGTATGTCACCCACTTTCTCCCCTATAGCTGCAAGTTGGTCACATACTGAGTGATCCTCATGAAGTAGCTAGTAAAATTGTCAAATATAGACATATGCACATGTCTGGGTTTATTTCTTAAGACCATCTTCCTATTCATATTATCACTCTAGAATAATCCTACTAGGGCATCAAACATCTCCTTCGCCTTCTTCTAGGATAACTGAGAAATTAGAAGATTCTTCACTGCATCCAAGATTACCCACTAGGATTTAAGCTCCTTCTCATGAGCTGGCAAATCTTGCAGTTCTGTCGATGGAGAAACTACTTTGTCCACAATCATCGAAAAGTCATATACATTCAAAGCCAAAGTAACTTTCCAAGATAGGAAGTTGGATGTTCCATCCAATCTTTCTTCAACTCTTAGACTTTCTTCTGCCATCCCTTAGACTTAATAATCTGTTGAGGAAAAAAACTACTACTAAAACTACCCCTATAGTCTACTAAAACACATCATCAAAATAGTCCACAACTTCCTCCTCAAAACCCATTATGTAGTATTTTTCGTAAAGTTACAAAACATTTGATAAAATCATGACAAAAAAGTAATATCCTAACCTATGACATGAAAGTGTAATTTATGGAAAATCAATCTAAGATCATACACCACTAAAAGGAGATTAAAGCCAAAAATAGGGCACCGCTAAAAAGACTACAATGTATATACACCTATAGATGTGATACAATGCATTAAAAATTATATATCCCTTAAAAATACAGATAAAAGAAACCTAACAAACAAATCATGTGAAAAAAAGTAAATATTTAGTCTAAAAACATTTTTCCCTCATTATTATAACAAATCTATTTAAATAATAATTATAAAAAAAAATACAAAATATTACAATAAATATTTATATCATATTTAAACTTTCATATTTATTTTATCACTTACATATGCATCATCTTCACATCATTTCATCATTTACTTTACTACTAGTTGAATATGATAAGGCATCACTACATAGGCTCTCTTCATTTCTTTTCTGGATTCAAATATATTAAAGGTTTAATTACCTTTAACAAATTAAAATTTTGGTCACAAAGGTCTTCCTTTCCTTCAGGATTCAAATATATTAAAGGTTGAAGGGCAAAGTTTACTCAACCTTCACATCGGGCCTCGGTTCAAATGCAAAGAGCTCTGGTTCCACTACAATGTCCCGCCGAACTCTAAGATGGCAACGTAACCAATCCCACCATTGTTCCCTTATATTGCAATAATAAATGGTAGCCTCCATTGAATCTCCATGGAAAACTGTAAAATCACGGAAAACAACAAAATCCCCTACTCCTACGCACTCAAAACCTCCCTGCCAGTATGGGACAAGATATCCAATTAAGTGCTTGCGAAATAATGCAGGCATTGTCGCAATCTCCTTCCAGCGTGATGAAGGAGTCGAGAACGAGCGAAACGTCTCCTTCTGAAATTCCCAAATAACCAGATGCCCATCGTCTGCCTCACCTTCAACTACATCCTGCCCTTCGGCTTGAACTTCGATATGTCCCACAAACAGTAACTGCCCCCCAAATTCCAAAATATGAGGGTCGTCATCAAACTCGGGCAACGTTATTACAGTGGACGTTCCATCTCTGATATTGAAGCCCACAATGCCAGACACGAAATCTTCCATCTCCACCAAACAATAGACGGAATCTGTGCAGGAAACCATTCTTCTGTTAGATATTCTCAAATTCCTGGGCAGCTGTCCTGCAGTTGTCCATTTCTTTTGAGAGGGATCATAAATTGACACTTTCATATGCCCGCCATTACGCCACTCGCTGAACGCCACAATTTGGTAGCTGCCGCCTTCCCCTCCCACTATGCCTATGCTCTCCCGGGATGGGATAGGCGGAAGCTTCAGGGATGTTCTTGTCAGAGGGTTGCAGAAAATATTTTCTTCCCTGGGCAGGCTGGGCCCAATTTCATTTACTGAAGTTTTTGGCTGAAGATCCACTATGCATAGCCCTGCGGCTGATGATCTCAAATAAACTTGAAAATGTTTGGCGCCAGCTGCTACCCTTTCTTGTAGGAAGTTAAAGGACAAGCTATGCTCCCAAGACCATGTAATAGAGCTGTAAGCTCTACAAGAATGGATGCCATCGAATGCAACCAGCCATGGCTTTCTGTTGGGAGGGTTCTGGGCCCATAGATTTGTTATAAACCTGGTGGATGAAAGAAGGGTTTTCCATTCTTTACACACCCTGCAAAATTCACAAACGCATTCAATACGGAGCCAAGCCAATACCTCCTCCTGCAAATCCTCTGGAAATTCACACCAGTTCTCCATCGAAAATATTCTCGAAATACACGCAAACCCTAAGTTTTTTGAAGTATCCTCCGCTGCACACTTGAACGAAGAATGTTCAATAATCTTGTATTAATATTGTTAAAATTGGATAGTCATAAGGTGCGTTCATACATCTTACTAGGATCGAAAGTAAGTCGGTTTAATTAGTTACATTGTTAAAACGGTGATGTGTTGAATTCGGAAAAATCATGTGTTAAAATAATAAATTTTATTTTTAAATTATAATTACTAATAATAATGAAATTTTTAGGATTTGATTGAAAGTCTGTTCAATTAGCTATGGTAAAATGAAAATGTGTTGAATTCTGAAAATGTGTTAAAATAATAAATTTTATTTTTAAATTATAATTAATAATAATAAGAAAATTTTTAAAATTTGATTGTTAAAGTTTAAGGAGGTGTACATACATTTTCCTTTATGAAATTTGAATTTATAATTTTCAAGGAAGAAAGACATATTCTTAACTTAACTTTTAAGTCCATTCCTATACATATATGAGTGTGATTGAAAGTGTAATGAATAAAAAAAAAATTCCTAACATTTTAAGTAAATAAGTTTATGATTCTATTTTAAAATAGGTGAAGTAATTATGTGGAAAAAAATACAACTTTTTTATTAGATGAGTTTATGGTTCTTGAGACTATCTACATTCAATTAGTCTTGAGGTTTGATACTCTGAAGCTAGTAATACATGTATCAAGAATAAAAGAATAAAAATGTATTAATAATTTCATTTTTAATTGAATGGTAATAAATGGTAATAATAGGATAATAATGTTTGGTACATTTTAGATTTCAATGATTAATTTGATTAACTCAATTCATTCATAATAATTTGAAGGTGAAATAAGATTATTTCTTTTCGATATATATATATATAAACTCTGAAATTATTAATTATTGAATTTTTATATATTTTACAATTATTTTAATTTAAATTATTTTTTAATATTAAATTTAATGACCATTAATTAAGAAAAAATGATTTTCATTTATTTGATAATTAATTTAATTTATGAATTAAAATTTGTAAATAAGAAAAATATAAGAAGATGCAATATTTTAATTATGAAAATAATAACATTCTCAATGTTTTATATAATAAAAGTCGTTAGGTGTCAATTGGGTTTAGTTTGGGTGGCTAGGAGGAATGATTGTTAGCCTCTCCACCTTCATGTAAGTGAGCATAATACAACTTCCATGCCTTTTAAGGTACTTATCTTCTTTATTTTAGGACAAATGTTTGTTTCCAATGGTGATACCTTAATCAAAATTGTCTTTCTTAAACTATAGTGTAAAGACATTAAAAGGAACACATAGATTTAATTTGTTGTATATTCAAAAACACTTTTATATATATATATATATATATTCTACACACTCGTGTATTTATGAAACACATTTCTCAATTGGCTATATAACATTGTCAGATATGAGCTACACTATCTTTCTAGATTATATGCTTCCAAGATAAATTGAGCATTTGTGTTTGCATTCCCTAGCCATGGAACCTTTTTGGAAAATGAATTTACCCAAAAGTCTATCGAGTATCTTTTCAGTAGTATGATGGTTCGAAAAAGAGAATCTTGTTGCAGGAATATGTAGTTTTTCTTTTATTGTGTCAATTTTGTATCATCCAATAACATTTTGAAAGATACACTTTCGCCATATTTATTTTGATGTATAATAGAAAGGAATTGTTATGTGTATTTTTTCATGTTTTCGTATCTATCTTGTAATGGTTCTAATATTTGAAGTTCTATCCATCGGGGGAAGGGGAAAACCATCTATGCAAAGTGAGTTCTTAATTTTTTCAAAGCTTCTTGTATGGAAATGCATTTGAATTTTTTGAAGTTGGTTGTCAAACAATGTTCAATCGCAAAAAATATATTTGTCAACAAATTGCTTGAAGTCATTATTTATGATCAGCCATAAACTATCCATTATGAACCCACGAAATTCCATATTCATGTTCATTTCCTTTGTTTTGGAATTTGCTTACAAATAAGTAATAAAAACCATCTCCTTACAATTAGCTATTTTGAAAAATTAGTTTCTTGAAAGCTTTGAATCAATATTTGTAGTAGTTATTGAACAACATTCTAGAGATAAAATATATAGGAAGATTTGAAATGTCCAAAGTTTCGAGTGGACAGTCCACCCATCACCAAGGACAAATGAAGCTAAAAATTAGAAAACAATATTGATGAATAGATTTATAGGGTAAAAGTTAGGAGATAGACTTTGAAAAAATGGAGGCATTATGAAAGAATATTGAAACCAATATTAACAATAATGATTAGAAATAAAAAATTAGAGATTGTGAAAATAAGATATATTTTAATTAACTAATTTATCCATTTTGAAAACATAAAATCTTTAACTAATTAATATTGAAAATAATAATAAAAAATAAAATAAAAATTGAGGTACATGCCACGGACATCGAGGTCGGCAGTTTACCTGTTTACCATCCACGAAGTCATGAATAAAATAACAAAATATGATTAGAAATAACAAATTAGACCTTGTGAGAATAAAATATATTTTAATTAACTAATTTATCCATTGTGAAAACATAAAGGATTTAATTAATTAATATTGAAAATAATGATAATAAATAAAATAAAAATTGATAAATAAAGGTGATTATGGAGAAATCAAAGAATAGATAAGATAAATGAAGAAGTTGAAATAAAAATAGTTACAAATTTAATAAAAGGAATTGAGAGCGAGGAAGGGAAGGGGGTAAAGGAGAAAAAATAAATCACACGAGGTTGGGAAAAAGTGTGATAACTATTCAACTGGATTAAAAAAAAGCATAGGCTTAGAGAGGAGTAATGAGACAATAATTTTGGTTTGGTCAAAGACAATTAGGTGATTAGATTTAAATGAATGTTTAGCAATGGATTTAGACCCTCCATCTCTTTGTCTTCTTGATAAAGGTTCCAACTTTACCCTTGTCCTTCATCGTATCCCCATTGAAGATATTTTATACTCCCTTGAATCTATTATGCATCATTTGTACACTCACGAAGCTGATAAAATTTGGTAGGAGTGTGGAAGGATTCTTCATCTTTCCAAACCTCCTAAACTAAACTTTCTTCAACCACACAATTTCTTCAAAACCTATTGTTGTTTGTTTCTTCGACCGATGTCACAACCTTCAAGATCCAAGCATATACAATCCATTTCACCCTTCACATTCCTACAAAACATTTCCTCCCATTGGAAGGAAACTCACTTTTCATCCTCTAAGAAGACCTCAAGCATATCCAATGCATTCTCATAAATGAAATGAGATTCATAGGGCCAATGTTTTTCAGCCACATTGATGAGTGTCTTCAAGAAGCATTCCCTCTATATAAAAACACCATTTTTGGAGGATACTCTATTATTCTCGTCAAAGACCTTGGCCAATTTGTACATGTCAACGTCATTCCACTATATGCAGACGCAACCCATTGATCCTCACTACATCGTAGTTTTAACATAGTGATCACTCTACAAACTATATTTCATCAACAAGGGGATGACACATCGCAAGTCACCTTTAGAAAAATTGTTCACAATATCATAAATGAAGAACCTTATTTGGAGGATTAGAACCTTCTCATGTCAAGGACATAGTCCTTCCTTTCTCGAGATGGTATGTGTACTTTCCATGCTCCAATGCACATTTTTGTGTAATACCTTTATTTCACCCAACTTGTAAATATAACTACAACTTGACTATAGACTATGGGCGGACTGAATATGTGTGGACATTGGGACTAATGAACCTTTTTATTACAAAAGGTAATGTAAATATATATGTATTTTTTGTTATTGAATGAAATAGATAGTGTTGCATAACTGTTGAGGAGCGGTTTTCCAAGATAGACCATGATGCTATGAGAGAAATGGTCACACTACTAGATATTGAAAAATTTGCGATGAAAGTAACCTTTCATCACAAAATTGAAGATAAAGAGTTGAATCTTTAATTTTTTTTATAAATCCAGCCCACGTTCGTCACAAGAGCGAAGAAAAATTTGACTATTGTCTCAAGCGTGCCGAAACTAGATGTGCGTCGCAAGAGCGATGAATGTGAAGATAGTGGACTCCCTTCTCTCTTGCGATGAACTTTGGTTGTCATCGCAAGAGAGACTATTCAATGATGACCATTACACTATTTGACAAAGTCAACATTGACTGTTACACTGTTTGACAAAGTCAACATTGACTTGGTCAATGTTCATCACTCTTGCAACAAAAAAAATATCTTTAAATATTTTGTAAATTAGAGATGGTGGACCTGTACACGCAAGGTCAATGTGGATGGTGGAGAGGCACTTGAAATCATTGAAGGATTTGGTTAGACAAAGAGCACGTCCTGAGGGTTCTATGGTGGAGGGATATATGGTATATCAATCCATGGTGTATATCAGTCAGTATCTTGCTAAATTAGCAACACCAACTATGCATGCAGTAGATCGCATTTGGGATGTGAACTCCATCAAAAAATTTGAAGATCGGGAGCACTTGTTGGGGAAAGGTAGAATGAAAAAAATGAGAGGTAATATATTAATAATTGTGGTGATCCAGATTTATGTAGGAACACATTGAAATACAAAAATACACATAAACGCAGAGATGCAGCGGAAATAAGACTTCATTTCATTAATAACAAATGACTGAAAAATTCTTACAGATAGAATGGAAATAAACTAGCTAGGGTGCTCGTAGTTTATCTCTGAGAAGAGATGTGGCGGCTACTGGCCTCTGAACTGCCTGTTACAATGAGGCTCGAAGGCCTATATATTACTGAGAAACAATGGAAAACCCTAAGCATCCAAAAACCTAACCCTAGGAGATGAAACGCCAGAATATGGGCCCCGTTGGGTTAAATTGGTACATCAATTTCCTGGGGTCGTAACTTTGGCATACTATCTCTGTTTAACGCACACGATACATCGTTAGAAAGATCTATCTGAGGACTACACTGCTGAAAATGAATATTGAGTCTAGAACAGACTCATATTTGCCACAACATTCATGCCCAAAAAACATCGTTTAGGGCCTCAAAATAGCTCCAAAAGTTCAGGACCCGAAGAACTGCTAAAAATAGTAAATTTTGCTATAATTAAGGAAACTGAAAAACTGAAAGAAACAATGGTGTGGGTCTAAGTGGAATAGGTGGGTGGCCACCAATATCCACCTGGATCATTCCTCCCCCCTTAGGAAGCAATGGTCCCCATTGCATTGAGTTCCTCCATGAGATGAGGAAACTTCTACTGAACTTGGTCCCTGGTGAGCCACTTGCCCTGGTGAAGGAGTTGGTCTGCTTTGACAACTCGATATAGCTGTATCCTCTGTTGGTGGGTGTTCTTGATCTGTGTGTCCATAATTCGATCAGTTGTGGCTCGTTCCATGCAATCTGGGTTTAACTCTGTTGGTGTGAGTTTTTCTGCCATGGCGGATGTGTCTAGTAGAGGTGGAAAGTAGGGCCGAAGGTGGTCCACATTGAACACTGGGTGCAGACCAAGGAATGGTGGAATACCGAGCTCAAAGGCATTGTCCCCTACAGCCTTGGTGATGGTGTATGGCCCATATCGGAGCGGGTGAATCTTGCGGTAGGGTCCAGCGAGGTGCTCCTTTTGCAAATGTAGCCACACTTTGTCGCCCACCTGAAAGTTGTGTGGCACCCAATGTTGATCATGTCATTGCTTGTACTTAGCATTGGCTCTGTCCAAGATGTCATGAACTTGTTGGCGGATGTGTTGAATGTGCTCAATGAAGCTGTTTGCCTTGTCAGCCTCAGACTGGACATGGGCTGAATCTACCCAAGTAGCCGCAAATGGCATGGCTACGTCAATGGGACATAGTGGATGGAATCCCAAGCCCACTTGAAAGGGGTTGTGGCTAGTTGAGCTATGGAGAGCCCGATTGTAGCTGTGTTGTACATAGGGGAGGATCTCATCCCATGTGCGTGGATGCTTTGAGTTGTACATGCACAGAATGTGTACAATCATTCGGTTGACGACCTCTGTCTGGCCATCAGTTTGAACATGGAAAGCTGTGGACTTGGTGAGCTTAGTGTCCAGCATCGACCAGAGGCTGGACCAAAATGTACTGAGAAACCTGCTGTCCCGATCTGAGATGATAGACTGTGGGATCCCAAAGTGTACCCACACTCGTTCAAAGAAGAGTTTAACAGTGGCTTCTGCTGTGATATTCTTCTTGCAAGCCATCATAATGGACATCTTCGAGAATCGGTCGATGACCACAAAAACACAGTCATTGCCATGCTTAGTAGAAGGAAGGCCCGACATGTAATCCATAGAGATGGATTCCCAAGGTCGACTAGGAGTAGGAAGCGGAGTATAGAGGCCTTGCTTCTTGATGGTTGGTTTGGCAATGGCACAAGCAGTGTAGGACTTGATGTACTTCCTGACATCCTGTCGAAGGTTCAACCAATAGAAATACTTTTGCAGTACTACCATGGTTTTCTCTACCCCAAAATGCCCAACGACTCAACTGTAGTGTGCCTCCCAAATCATCTTGGCACGCTCACTTGAAGGAACACAAAGGTGTCCTAGGTGACAGAGTAGGGCATCCTGGAGGTGAAAATTGGGAACTTTCTTACCCTCCAAGAGTGTATTGTATGTGTGGTTGAATTCTGGATCACTTGTGTAGAGAAGCAGCCAATCGGAAGTCTCATGCCCACAAGAGTTGAGCACAGTGGTTAGTGCCACGATGGGTGGTTGACTGAGGCAGTCTGCAACATTATTGGTGCTGCCTTTCTTGTACTTAATGTTCAAATGAAACTATTCCAGGTATGTGTACCACTTCTGATGGTGATCGTTCTGCAACTTCCCTTGTGTCTGTATGAACTGCAGGGGTCGGTGGTGTGTGTGGATGACCGTTTCCTTTCCCAAAATGTAATGCTTCCATTGCCAACAAGCCTACACAATGGAATACATTTCTTCATCATAAGTGGGATACTTTCGGACTATGTCGGAAAGTGTCTCACTGTGATATGCCATTAGATGCCCATGTTGAGTAAGCACTGCCCCAATGGCATAGTCAGAGGCATATGTCTCGATCTCAAATGGTTGTTGCAAGTCTGTTAATGTGAGCACTGGTGTAGAGCAGAGGCAATGCTTCAACTCCCCGAACGCCTTCTGTTGAGATTCGGACCAAAAGAATTTTTCTTTAGC
>ML780808.1:234515-247226 GCA_009831015.1 Picea engelmannii
AATAAACTAGCTAGGGCGCTGGTAGCTTATCTCTGAGAAGAGATGTGGCAGCTACTGGCCTCTGAACTGCTTGTTACAATGAGGCTCGAAGGCCTATATATTACTGAGAAACAATGGAAAACCCTAAACATCCAAAAACCTAACCCTAGGAGATGAAATGCCAGAATATGGGCCTCGTTGGGGTAAATTGGTACATCAATTTCCCGGGGTCGTAACCTTGGCATACTATCTCTGTTTGACGCACATGATACATCATTAGAAAGATCTATCTGAGGACTACACTGCTAACAACAAATATCAAGTTTGGAACGGACTCATATTCGTCGGAGCATTCATTCCCAAAAAACAATGTTTAGGGCCTCAAAACAGCTCCGGAAGTTCAGGACCCGAAGAACTGCTAAAAATAGTAAATTGTGCTACAATTAAGGAAACTGAAAAACTGAAAGAAACAATGGTGTGGGTCCAAGTGGAATAGGCGGGTGGCCACCAATATCCACCTGGATCATCTGGAGATTTATATTAATACATATAAATTTTCATTTTTTGTGTATATGATCATACTCATTAATATATTAATATATGTTATTTAATAAATTATTAATATTTACCATGGATGGTATAACTGATATTTAATATTGGTGAATTATGATTTTTTGATTCATTTGCTCAAGATTGGGATGCACTGCATTTATACATTGCAAACAATCTTGACTAAATGAATGTATGGATTGAAAGATGTAAACAACATCATGGCGGTAGGCTATCATGGCAACGATTGCCTAAATTGGTTAGAGAAGCTCACCCTAATGGAGATGCCAATGTTACACAAAGGGAAATTGATTTATCATATGGTTTGAAAGATGGACAGGCAAGCAAATTCACCCATTTTATTCAGTTATTTTATATTATATTAATGTGACTACATGTGTACTTATATATTTTTCAGATACTTTCCAAGTTATATAAATATGTTAATTTATTAATTGACAATGAATCTTTTACATATATGGCATATTGCAGTTGAAACACCACAAGGCTATGTGGTGCAATGGTCTTAAATTTCACATCAAACAGTGGGATGAAACCTAGAAAAAACTTCTAATAGTGGGATAACTGCAGTATTCCAAGTCACCAACGTTTCCTCTAGAAGTGACAAGCATCCTCGAGAATCTGGAAATAGATACTATGGGTATTTGAATGATATACTTGAGTATGACTTTAATTCCTTCAGATTAGTTATGTTCGACGTCAAATGATATAGGTTAGGAATGCATGAATGCGATGAGGAAAGAACTGTTACTCAACATGCCAACGGATTTCTGATGATTTAAACAACGATGTTTGAAAGAGGAAATGATCGCTATGTTTTTCCAAGCCAATGTGAACATGTCTTTTACTCAAATGTTCCAGGTGAGAGGGATTGGTCATTTGTTGTTAGATATGATCCAAGAGGAAGGCCAATTAAGTATACTCATGTACAGGAAGAAGATGATATTGAAGAAGAAGATGATTCGTCAGATCAAATGGAGTCAGAAGATCATGTAGAGTTGATAGACGAAGAAGACAAAGAAGATCATGATCTAGGCTTCGGAGACAATGCAGTTCTTTATTATGATGTAGATGAAAATATGCTCGAAAATGGCATTGATGACGATGATGATATCTTCAATCCTTTCAACACCGTTTCTGAACCAAATGATGATATAGATGTCGAGTTCGATGAAGAAGAAGATACAAAATAAGGATGATTATACAAATGTTGAGTTGGATAAGGTACATGGCTATATATTTTAATTTGTATGAATTATTCTCTTAAAATAATTTACTTATGTCGTAGGTTAATTACATGATTTTAAGTTTTATGCAACGTTTTTATATCCTATGTTACATGTTGTTTAATTATTATGTGAAACCTGAAAATAGTCGCCAATATAATAAAGTGTGTGGTAAACTAACAATATCATTTACAAACACATAATTTCATTTGCCTTCAGTAATTTTTGTTTGTGTAGTTTCTATGCATGAATCTTACTAGGTTGCTTTCGATTATTTTCTATTTTTTAGATTGGGTATTGGGGAATTGAGAGTGACGTGAGGGGGAGGGGAGGGGCCATATGAGCTTCCACCTTCATGTGGTTGGCCTTGTTTAGTAGAGGATAAATTATTCTTGAAACCAAGAGAATCTCATTCATTTTTATACCTTCATGATCGTAGATAGACTATTCACATGCCTTAACTATATGGGAGGGTTTCTGGACTCAAATTTGACTCACACACCCACTTGTTTCCATCATCAATTTGACTCCCAAAGACAAATGTTATGGTCTAATTTTCCCAAACTATGCCCTAATTTTCCCAAACTATGAATGGGTTAGGACTAGAGTCAAGCTCAACAGGGTCTTCTTTCCCCACTAATTCTGCCAAGCCCATTCCCTTAGATGTGGTTTCTCTATAATATAGTAGCTAGGGATAGTGGAGAATCTCGTTAATGATCCATTCATGTGTGTCACTAATAGATGAAGAGGCATCTGGATACCTTAAGAGAGTCCTAGTTACTCACGTCGTTTACCCACGCTTGGTTGAATTTATTCACTTTGACATGCAGAGCAATGGGAATAAAGCACATTGCATCTTTAGAAGGGTTATCGATTATGGGTTGATGATTTAGAATGTTAGTGGGTGTAGATTCAAGGTCTAGGTTAGGTGATTATTAACACATTAACCCCTATCATATAATATATACTATATTAAATATTAAATATACATATTAATTATTAAATATACATATTAATTATTAAATATATAATATATTAATTATAATATAAAAATTATAATATGTAATACCCATGTTTTCCCCAGCTTGTAATTAATCATTAATTATGATCATCATGCTATGGAATGGGAACAATGTAAATGCATTATTTAGATTTTCCAATGACTAACTTTGGGGGTAAAGCTTTGAAGTACTGGACATGATATCACTAGAGGAAAGAAATGGGAAAACTATAAGAGAGGGTTCATTATGTTAAATGAACCTAAATTTTCCCTTGTTGGGAATGATAAACTCCCTCTGAATCCCAAGGAGAGGGATCAGTTAATGAAGGAAGGACTGGTGGTTGAATACTCAACCACCGCCATTAATGGAATCATGGGTTGACTGAAGGATGCCAGCCTGAAGTACCACGGGGTCTGGCAGACCAGGCTAACCTGATTTTCCTTCTGACGAAAGTAATAGGATAGGTTGAGGACCATCCTAGGAAAGGATATACAAAAATAGAGAAAAGGAGGAAGCGCACGCAGGAGGATTTGTGGAGAGAAGGGGAGACACTAGACAATAACGCATGAACGGAGGGGAATAAGCAACCTGGATATGAAGAAGAAAAGAGGAAGGTTGTGAGCTTGATGTTGGTGAAGAATCTGATAAACCTCGCAGGGATGTTGTGATAGAGAGAAGGTCTCTGATAAATGGAATAGTTCCCTAGTGATATCATGGCTTGGCATGGGGGTGGACAGAGTGATAAGAATGAATTCCTCTGAGCCTATGGTTGGGTGGAAAGGAAAACACCCACGGTCAGTTGGTTGGTTGCAATTGTAATAGATAAGTACTTTGTTTACCCTCCGCACTTGAATTGAAATGCATAATCGAATGTCGATGTCTGTGACTAATATTTGCAGTGATAGTCCCCTGGTGATATCATGGCTTGGCACGGGGGTGGACAGAGTGCTAAGAATGAATGCCTATGAGCCTATGGTTGGGTGGAAAGGTGAAAAACCACAGTCATTTGGTTGCATGCAATTGTAATAGATAAGTACTTTGTTTACCTTGCGAACTTGAATTGAAATGCATGATCGAATGTCAATGTCTTTGACTAAAATTTGCAGTGCTTGAACTGTTATTAGAAATGCTCATTTTCTTTTGTAAACTGCTATATTTACATGGCTTTCAATTTATCTGAGTTTATCTATTAGAGAGTTATGGGATGTGAAATCGAAGGAGAGTCGGGGTAGGATTGACTGAAATGTCTAAGTCCTGCAGACCCTTTGAAGTTTACCTTAGGGGGAATGTTAAGTTCAACTATGTGGGAGAAGAGTGTTCTCTTCAGAATATCCACCCATATGACTGAGGGCTTATGCCCATGTCCTTAACCCATTTGTTGCTAAAGGGATTAGCGCTTAGAACCCAACAATGTCTCACTTGAGTATATTATCATAGTCTTCTTCGTGCATGTTTCAACACAGTGTTTCAGCACCAACATATCTACATTCATTGAACATTATTATTAATTATGCATAGTGTTCTTCATGCCTGTAGCTTGTTTCAGCCAGGAGTTTCAGCACCAGCATATCTGCATTCATTCTTATTAATTATACATAGTCTTCTCCGTGCATGCAGCGTGTTTCAGCTAGGTGTTTCAGCACGATTTTTCAGCACCAACATTTTTCAGCTCAACTTCCAAACTATGAATGGGTTAGGACTAGAGTCAAGCTCAACAGGGTCATCTTTCCCCACTAATTCTGCTAAGCCCTCAATGGAGGAAGAAAAGAAAAATGATGGAGCAGACGATCCTATTAATCTGTTGCTTGAGCAAGCTCTCACGCAACAAAGGGACAAAATGATGGAGAATTTTTCCCACATCCTTAAACGCATGCCGATAGAATCAAGTGCATCTTCATCAAGCGGCCACTTTGGAGGCACCTCACCTTTTAAGGTACATGTTAATTTTGATATTCCTGTATTTGAAGGAAAGATAGATGCAAAAGCCCTAGAAAAATGGTTAACTCTGCTAGAAGGTTATTTCTCTGTTCACAATTTTTCCGACAAAGAAAAGATCACCTTCGCACTCCTTAAAGCTCTCCCTCATGTCAAACATTGGTGGGAAACTTACTGGGAGCAATGTTCCACAGAGGAGTCTGGAATATATGGGGCCGATCCCACTTGGGATTTTTTTGTGGATGTGGTAAAAGAACAGTATTACCCTATTGGCAACTATGAGGACTAGTACATGAGATGGACCACACTGCGGCAAGAGAGGGGCCAAGCAGTTCTAGAGTTCATCAATACCTTCCATTCCTTGCGCACCAAGTTGGGTATCAAAGACTCTGAGCGACATTTGGTTCTGAAATATCGTGGGGCTCTACACAGATACATCCAGATTGAAATGGATTTTCTGGACATCTCATCACTCGGTGCTGCTTATCGATATGCTATTAAAATTGAGCAGAAATTTAAGCACTAGAACAAACGGGAGTTCAGGTTTGAAAATCTGCAACAACCAAAGTATGACAAAGACGGCCCTAACAAACAGTCTCCCGAAAACCAGTCCAAGACACAAGAAATGAAGGGTCACGGGAAGACAAAAAAGGACATCGGAAAATGGTGAGATTTACACAAAATACCTTGGCACAACACCGATGAATGTCACTCAAAATAGTCATTGGTGGCTGAGATCAAAGACAAGGAGCCGAACCCTAATTCAAAATATGATTTTGAAAATACTAGTAAAGGACAAATCATTGACGCAGACCCCACTGCTATTGTTGCGACCGCAGCAATTCAGCCTAAAGAACCAACAGATCCTGAAGAGGAGGAGCGCCTTTTTCATTCACAAATGTGGGTGAAGGGGACCCCGCTACATTTTATTGTTGATAGCGGAAGCCAGAAGAACCTCATCTCAGCAGAGGTCGTCAAACAATTGGGATTGTCGACAACACCACACCCGCAGCCATACAACATCGGGTGGCTTTGCCAAGGATGAGATCTTCGTGTCAGCCAGTAGTGTCGATTGTCATACGGTATCCAACCCTTCAAGGATGAGGTATTATGTGATGTTTCCCCACTGGATGTCTGTGATGTTCTCTTGGGCCAACCATATATGTGGAAGCGCCATGCTGTTTATGAGTCTCAACCTTGCAGTGTCATTGTTGCTTTAGGGGGTCATCTCTATAGAATACTAGAGGTAGCTCCGACTACTGTTCCACCAAAAATGTGTCGCAAGGTAGTATCTCGTACTGCAAGATTCATCTTCTTCACAATCTGTTCAAAAGGGGAATAGAAGGACATTGGAACCACTACAACCTCGCCCCAAGCACCTTCTATCCAACAAAAGCAAGTCGACAAGGTTGCAGCAAAGCACAAAGATTCTGTATGCACATTTTCCTCTCATGTAGCCTGACTTATTGAACATCCTCGGCTTCAACAGGTTCATGACATACTTCCACAAACTAAGTAGTGCGACATCTCCAACAATACAAGCAGCTCACCAAGACGCAGATCCAGCAAACGCTTTTCGCTCTCCCCCAATAACTCAACGCAATGGAGACCATTTCTTCCTAAGGAGGGAGGATTGATCCAGGTGGATATCGGTGGCCACCCACCTTTTTCAACTGGTTCAAAACAATTTTCTGGCAATTTTTGCAACTTACTATTTTTAGCAGGTTTTAACTTCCAGGGCCATTTTGAGGGCCTAAATGAAGGTTTTTTGAGACTGAGGTTCTCAATAATAGTCAAAGGCATGATTGATCCCCCAAAATGAATCTCCTCGATGATACCTTTCCAACAAGCTATCATACGCCTAAAATGGAGATCGTATGCAAAAGTTACGACCCTGAAAAGTTGATGTACTAACTTACCCAAACAGGGCCCACGTGACTTTTGGCGCTTCATCTCCTAGGGTTCGGTTTTTGGATGTCTAGGGTTTTTTGCATTCCTGTTTATTGTAAAAAGGCCTTTAGAGCCTTATTGTAATCATCTTCTTGAGAATGCGAGTAGCCGTCATATCTCTTCTCAGAGATAAGTTGCCACCATTCTAGCGAGTCTTTCACTCTGTATTTTTACAGTCTCTATACATTTATTTTATTAATAGAAATCCTGTATTGTTGTATCTCTGTGTTTATGGTTGCATCTCTGATACATTTCTGTTATATTATTGAATATCTGTGATATCTCTGTGCATTTCTTTATTATATCTCCGATCTCATTTTGTGCTGAAAATAGTCCAGATCAATGGTATCAGAGCAGACTGCTCTTGATCATTTTTTTCAGTGCATGTCTCCGACGAGGTCCAAGTATAGAAATTTGGGTCTCAAGCTTGTCTCTCTTGAATACAATGGCTCTCGCACACCCAAGAAACCCTCAATGGCGGAAGAAAAGAAAAACGACAGAGCAGACGATCCTATCAATATGTTGCTTGAGCAAGCTCTCACACGACAAAGGGATGAAATGATGGAGAATTTTTCCCACATCCTTAAACATCTGCCGATAGCATCAGGTGCATCTTCATCAAGCGACCACTTTGGAGGCACCTCGCCTTTCAAGGTACAAGTTAATTTTGATATTCATGTATTTGAAGGACAGATAGATGCAGAAGCCCCAGAAAAATGGTTAACTCTGCTAGAAGGTTATTTCTCTGTTCACAATTTTTTCGACAAAGAAAAGATCACCTTCGCACTCCTTAAAGCTCTCCCTCATGTCAAACATTGCTGGGAAACTTACTGGGAGCAAAACTCCACAGAGGAGTCTGGAATATATGGGGTCGATCCCACTTGGAATTTTTTTTTGGATGCGGTAAAAGAACAACATTACCCTGTTGGCAAATATGAGGACCAGTACATGAGATGGACCACACTGCGGCAAGAGAGGGGCCAAGCAGTTCTAAAGTTCACCAATAACTTCCATACCTTGGCACCAAATTGGGTATCGAAGACTCCGAGCGACATTTGGTTCTGAAATACTGTGGGGCTCTACATAGATACATCCAGACTGAAATGGATTTTCTGTACATCTCATCACTCGGTGCTGCTTATCGATATGTTGTTAAAATTGAGCAGAAATTTAAGCACCAGAACAAACGAGAGTTCGGATCTACAAATCCGAAACAACCAAAGTATGACAAAGACGAACCTAACAAACAATCTCCCGAAAATCAATCCAAGACACAGGAAAAGAAGGGTCACGGGAAGACAAAAAAGGACATTGGAAAATGGTGTGATTTCCACAAAATCCCTTGGCACAACACCGATGAATGTTTCTCAAAGTAGTCATTGGTGATCGAGATCAAAGACAAGGAACCGAACCCTGATTCAGAATCTGATTCTGAAAATACTGGTAAAGGATATATCATTGACGCAAACCCCACTGCTATTGTCGCGACTGCAATAATTCAACCTAAAGAACCAATAGATCCTGAAGAGGGGGAGCGCCTTTTTCATTCACAGATGTGGGTGAAGGGGACTCCACTACATTTTATTGTTGATAGTAGAAGCCAGAAGAACCTCATCTCAGTAGAGGTCGTCAAATAGTTGGGATTGTCGACAACACCACACCCACAGCCATACAACATCGGGTGGCTTCGCTAAGGACAAGATCTTTGTGTCAGCCAGCAGTGTCGATTGTCATACAATATCCAACCCTTCAAGGATGAGGTATTATGTGATGTTGCCCCACTGGATGTATGTGATGTTCTCTTGGGCCAACCATATATGTGGAAGCGCCATGTTGTTTATGAGTCTCGACCCTGCAGTGTCATTGTTACTTTGGGGGGTCATCTCTATAGAATACCAGAGGTAGTTTCAACTACTGTTCCACCAAAAAAGTTTCGCAAGGTGGTATCTCATACTGCAAAATTCATCTTCTTCACAATCTGTTCAAAAGGGGAACAAAAGAACATTGGAACCACTACAACCTTGCCCCAAACACCTTTTATCCAATAGAAGTAGGTCAACAAGGTTGCAAAAAAGTGTAAAGATTCCTTATGCACACCATCCTCTCATGTAGCCCGACTTGTTGAACATCCTCATCTTCAACAGGTTCATGATAGACTTCCACAAACTAAGCGGCACGACGTCTCCAACAATACAAGCAGCTCACCAAGATGCAGATCCAGCAAACGCTTTTCCCTCTCCACCGGTAACTCAACGCAATGGAGACCATTGCATCCTAAGGAGGAAGGATTGATCCAGGTGGATATCGGTGGCCACCCACCTTTTCCGACTGCTTCAAAATAGTTTTCTAGCAATTTTGGCAATTTACTATTTTTAGCAGGTTTTAACTTCTGGGGCCATTTTGAGGGCCTAAATGAAGGTTTTTCAAGATTGAGGTTCTCAATGATATTTGAAGGAATTATTGAGCCCCAAAAATGAATCTCCTCGATGATACCTTTCCAACGAGCTATCATACGCCTAAAACGAAGATCGTATGCAAAAGTTACGACCCCAGGAAGTTGATGTACTAACTTACCCAAACAGGGCCCACATGACTTTTAGCACTTCATCTCCTAGGGTTAGGTTTTTGGATGTCTAGGGTTTTTGGCATTCCTTTTTATTGTAGAAAGGCCTTTAGAGCCTCATTGTAATCACTTGAGTCGATATGTGATTTAGTAGATAATTGGTGCAATAAACTGCTTCAGCCCATAAGCAAGGAGGCACGTATTTAGCCTGCAGAAGACATCTAGCCATTTCTCCTAATGTATAATTCTTTCATTCTTCAATTCCATTATGTTGTGATGTGTGAGGTACTGACCTCGGCCAATCAATAACAAATCGAGGTAGGTATTCTTCAAAGGGTCGATTGACATACTCACCACCATTGTCATATCTCAAGCACTTAATGGGTCGACCACATTTCTTTTCAGCAAAGGTACGCAATTATTTGAACTTCTCAAATACACAATTCTTATTCTTCAAGAAAAAACCCCATGTAAAATGAGAGAATTCATAGTGAATGACAGAATGTACCTTGCACCTTCAAGTGAAGGTAAGTTTATAGAATAGAGATCATTGTGAACCAATTCCAGTAGGTTATGTTCTCCCCCCAGTTGTCTAGAGTCGAAAGGTTCCTGATGATTCTTCCCAAGTACGCAACCCTTACATGCACCTTCGGGAGGAAACACCTTTGGTAAACCAAAAACCATGTTCTAAGTTGTTAGTGCCTACAGACTAAGAAAATTTAGATGTTTGAGTCGTTCATGACAAATTTGACTTCTCTCATCAGTGTGAGCAATGAGTGCAGTCGGTTCTGATTGAGGTCGATTTGAGTCACGAAACTTGTATAAGTTGTCCATCGGGTCCAGAAACCCATCAACGACAATTGCCTTTCCTTTCTTCAAATCTCTAATATAGAACCAATATGGCTAAAATTCCTCAATCTTACCAGTCTGAGTCAACTGAGCAACAAACAACAGATTGACATTGAGATTTGGTACATGATATACAATGACAATTTTACCATGTCAACAAGCTACATCACCCTAACCAACAACATCCAAAGAAAAATCACAAGCAACATAGATTCTACTTTCTTCATCTTTATTCATCCTCTTGAATAAAGTGGCATCCTTCGCCATGTGACAAGTGCACCCAGAGTCGAAAATCCATTCATTTTTTGTCATTTGAGACATCAAGGCCTGAGAAGTCTTGACTTGTAAGGTGAAATTATCAGCGGGTCAACAAACAGTCGACCCGTCTCCTTCAAGCCTCTTAACCGTCTCCTCTGAATTGTCTCGCTTCTTGAACCATTTCTTCTCGACATGTCCAATCTTTCCAAAATACCGACATCTTTTCTTCTTCTTCTTTCATTGTGGTTGTTTATGGGGTCCCTGATCAATATATGTGGGTTTTTGTGCAGAAGCATCAATATTCACTCTATTCTTAAAATCCACATTTCCCTTTCCCATGAGAAAGTGGACCTAGTGCTTACCACCAAGCTTGCCTTATTTAAGCAACCTATGTTGATCAATAATCAAAAGTTCATAAAAAAATTCAAAGGAGTAGTTCTTAGCATCTTTCTTGCATGCATGCCATTTGGTGTGAAAGGTCGATATGAACACACCAAATGGTGTTCTTAAATTTATCAGGACCAACTCAGTGATTTTTTCATCCTTATTATCATAGGTTTCTCTACATTCGCTCAAATTCAACTAGAGTTCTTTAACACATGATAAATAGTCCTCCATTCCTTCAAAGGAATGAGGATAGAAAGAGGTCAAATCTTTCTCCAACTGCATGACTTGGCTTTCATCAACTCAGTGGAATAAATTTTTCATCTTCTTCCAAACCAAATGCAAACAGTCAAGTCCACTATGATGAAAACAAATTTCTTGGGTGATGTAGGTCATGATGACCCCTATAGCCTCATCCTTCTTTCCATCAATGGAAAATTTTGGTGAGGCATTTGTTGGATCTAGGATCGTGACCTTGGCATACTTCCACAGTGCCTCCCTTACTTTTCAATAGATTTTCCATATCGGGAGCCCATACTACATAATTTGATCTGTTTAAAACAACATGATCGATCTTCAAAGCCATTTTCAATATCAAGATAGATTGGTTTTGTTTCAATAAGTTATAATCAACAAACCATTAGCCTAAAGCTAATCACATGACAGATCTGACTCGAGAAGGTTTGCAGATAACAGGTCGAGGTTTTCAAACCATCAGCTCTGATAACATGTTGGAGAATGGAGTGGAAATCAATATGAAACAAGGAACATAATGTTGCAGATAATAGAAGAGGGACAAAATTTCGAAGAAGAGAGGTGGTGTCTAAAGACACCATTACAACAATTAAGCACAATGCACTATGTTTAGAACATCACAGTGCATATTGCACATCTTGATATGCACATGTTCTATATGCAATCTCAAATCACACTTCATACCTATATAATGACCCAAGGGGTCTTCTTTTATAGTCTCAACATCCAACCGACTCCCACAGAATCTGGAAGATCTTGTCCCGATACAAGGACTGACAGTTAGAGTTTGTCCCACAAAATATTCTCTAACAAGTTCGCTCGTTGGGACTAGACCCGACCGACTATCCATCCAACTTCTAGTCGATTACATGGTTGGCCGATCCACCACCTGAATATCTTCGATTGTTGGTTGACTGCCCAACTGACAAGAACATCGACTACTCAATCATGCATTTCCAGATGTAGGTCGACCTCTCGACCGACTGAAACCAGAAGATGTGTGATGAACCATCAATGCTTGATGTTCCAACATCATATTGGTCCAAGGTGGCATCTATGTGGCATGGGGACAAGCCATATATTATCAGGCTCATGGTTGTTAATTCGTTCCCTTGGTCACTTCTGGTGGGCCCATCTTACCCATGTTTTAGCTACTAGTTGGTCTCTGCAAATTCCCTATTGGAAGGTGCACCTGTATTTATTTAGTCTTTGGTTCCAATGTATTATGACATGTCAACACCACGAGGTACTTTGTCAGCTGCTAGGCATGTCTCACATCGAGGGGAGAGGAGTGGTTTTTTGTCAAACCACAAAACACTATTGCATGCCCCCTGCAATGAGTGTCGTCAATCTTTTCTCCCTTGTGATCTCTTTGGGGATCAGGCTCCCCACATCTTTTAACCCACGTTCTTGGCCTATGGTTCGATTATATGATCCCTCCACAAAATACATGGTAAGAGAGCTATTAAAGAAGAATCCAAAGCTCAAGTTCGAACTCCTTCCACATACTTCTCACCTTGCACCTAATAGAGGGGAATATCAATGATAATAGTCAAGCTTCAAATTTCGAAGTCCTGTCAATCAAAATTTAGTCAGAATTTGGAAATTTGAGAATGGTAAGTGATCTCCTCAACAAGATAAATATACTTCAATCAAATTTAATCAATCTCAACAAATCAACGTATTTGGAAAGATCTAGCATAGAATCTAGAATCCTCTCATTGCTCTTCAACTATTCATT
>ML780808.1:248243-266007 GCA_009831015.1 Picea engelmannii
AACGGTATTACAGTGGATATGCCATCTCGGATATCGAAGCCCACAATGCCCCACCCCAAAAGTTTTATATCCATCAAACAATAGACGGAACTCTCAGAGAAAACCATTCGTCTGTGCTCTAATTCGTCTCTGAGGAAACCATTAGTCCTTGGCAGCTGACCTGCAATCTTCCATTTCTTTTGAGACGGATCATAAATTGATACTTTCGTATACACGTAATCGTCCCACTCGCTGAACGCCACAATTTTGTAGCTGTCGCCCTCCCCTCCCACTATTCCAATGCTCTCCTGGGATGGAATATTCGGAAGTTTCAGGAATGTTCGTGTGAGAGGGTTGCAGAGAAAACTATCTTCTTTGGGAAAAGTTTCACGTCTTGAATCTGCTGGTTGTTCCCCAATAAATTCTTACATAACTAGCAGCTTCCCGTAGGAAGAAAAAGGAGAAGCAATTCTCCCAAGTTTTTTGTGATGAAGCTGTAACGCTCACAAACAATCGCGCCAGCTATATCGTCTGCAACGGAAAGGAGCCATGGGTTTCTGTTGGGAGGGGTCTGGGCCCATAGAGTTGTTATAAATCTGGTGGATGAAAGGAGGGCGTTCCATTCTTTACACACAGTGCAAAATCTACCAACGCATTCGAGAGGGAGCCGTGCCAATACTTGCTCCTGCAAATCCTCTGGCAAATCGCACCACGAAGTACAATCCTTCATTTTAAACAATCGAGCTTAATACCAGACTAAAGGAAAGCCGAGAGGATCAATGTATAACACAGCGAGAGCTCTGTGCAGTATCCCTCCGATGCACTCGTAAAAAAATGGAGGACTGTTCGTAAAAAAAAATGGAGGGTTGTTAGCGGTTTATTTTGATTTTTGAGTGGGTGGGAAAGGATATGAGCTGAAACGATTCGCCCTAATAATGACTAACTCTTCAATCTTATTTGTTTGTTTTAAAATTGTGGTATATTTACATTATCAAAACTTTAGTCTCGTTTTACATCGTGGAGATGTGAAACCTTGGCTTTTAATGTTATAAGCAACACGTATAACCCTTGGCTTGGGGTTCCAGCTTTCCCAAATCTTCTGTCTTTCGCACAAACCCCGATCTCTTTTTTAAACTCTGATAAATCTGCTCCAGCACATGACTGTTTGACCTGTCCACAAGCCTCACATAAGACAACAGATTTCTCGGGGCACTTGCTTTTCTCCTACTGTTATAACTTGTTTCACTCCGCCTTTGCACTATTCCCGACTTTTCTTGGACCGGGCTGCGGACAACATGTACCTGCCAGGACCCCTTTTCTTGTGGAATCTGTAGCAATCTCACATGGAAACACTTCACTCGGAAGCTACAGATAGACAAACCGGTGACCCCTGGGACCACCCGGACACTATGGCTACTATTGATGAGATGATAAACAATCACTATCTAAGTAAACAACACACACCAGTCTCCAGATATCCTGTGTCAGGACCCATACTCCACTCATCTGTCGTAGAAACCACACCTCTGAAGCCTTTACCCGAGGAGAACCCACCTAAACCCTACTCATACAACAGACACCGTGGACACCACAAACAGTTAAGTTCTACATCTGGACACCCTCCTACCAACAAACATAAACCTCAGAGAGTCTGGATACCAAAGAAGTCCCACCCAAAACTCATCTTAGGCATGGATGTGGGACTAACTGAAGCATGCAACTTGGCACTATGTGCTCTGGTGGGCATACTGGCCTACAAAGATAGATGCTATCAGAGCTTGGAAGATTGGATAGCAGTTTCATGGAAGCCTCTCCTAGGATATCTGCCCAGAGTATTACTCCTTCAACACGGCTGGTATGGCTTCATCTTCAAGTCGCCTAAGGATACAGTTCGAGTACTGGACAAGTTCTGGGCGGTTGGCGGCGGAAGCCTCATGCTAAAGCGATGGAGGCTCAGTTTCAACCCCTCCACTGAATATTTTTCCTTCAGGCACCTCTGGGTCCTCTTACCTGGCCTTCCACTTCAACTTTAGAACCAACAAGCATTGGAACTTATCGGATCTTCTTTGGGGCGTTTTCTAACAGTGGACACAGCCACCCTGGAGTCATCTGACCGCAAAATGGCTAAAATACTGGTTGAACTAGATATCCATGCAGGACTTCCAGAAATCCTGAACATAGACTGGAGAGGCCACCTTATTACCCAAAGCATCGACTACCTGGGAATCCCGTTTAGATGCTCCTTCTGCCACAGAACCGGTCACCTGAGACGGGATTGTCACAAATTTCCACCCCCTAAAACAGAGGCATCCTCGCCGGAAGGGGACAGGATTATTGGCTATGACACACAGTCTGATGCAACTGCAGGGGAATCACCATCTCAACAGCAAGAAATGAACACTGATTCACCCGATGATTCAATGGTAAGCAAGATTATGTATTACTGTCCATCGCTTTATAAATCTCTTTCAGCCTGGGAGAGACTCAAAATCAATTCACAGAATTCAATCTCCACACAACCGACCCCAACTTCTGAAAACTTAGTTTTGTCGCTGGCGCCCAACATCCCTGCTCGGCTAGATGATATGGTACCTCCACTAGAGCCGAGTGAGCCCATTACCGCCCACTCCTCCTCACCATCGCCCACCTCCCATAGTGAACACATACTCACTCTACCCTCGGCTGACTCAGATTCCCCGGTAAGAGAACCTACCCCCCCCCGGCTACTTGGAACAACCTCTTTCGGCCAGCGACCTGGACAATCTGCTCCACACCATTTCACCAGCTCCCCCTCTACCCTTTGATTCTATCCCACTACCACTTTACCTTGGCAAACAACTTGCCCAACCCACTGGAATCTCAGCAGTGACCACAGGAATGATTGCAAACAGCGCAATAGTCCCTTCATGATCCAGAGGACTGGCCTCGGAGATCTCGCCTCTCAAAACTCAAAACGCAAGGAAAAAGGCAATCGCGGAGGCAACAAGTCCAGCTTCACAACCTTCTGATCAATCCAATCGATCCCTTAGAGCAATAAAAGCCCACGCTCGGGCTAAACCATGATACTTATCTCCCTCAACATCAAAGGGGTTGGAGGACTCCTGAAACTAGCCTCCATGAGACGACTACTCGACAAGATCAAACCAACAGTAATTTTTTTACAAGAAACGCTAGTGGAAGCTGAAGCTGCAAGAAATTTCCTATTTGCCCTCCGACCTGACTGGATGGCCTGTGTAGCTAGTTCCATTGGTAGCTCAGGCGGACTCCTGGTGGCCTGGGATCCAGCACATTTTGACTTTATGCCTTTGCTCAGTCCAGGTGGTATCCTCTTAACTGGCACCTGTAACGAACTCAACTCTTCCTTGACCCTGCTCAACACTTACGGCCCGTGCCTGGAGCATAGATCATTCTGGGAAAAGCTGGACAGCCTGGGCCTACTAGCCATAAAAGACCTCATTATCGTCGGAGACCTGAACTTCACGCTCAGCAACAAGGAAATCTAGGGCGACAGGGCAAAATCTGACCCACTAGCGGCCTTCATCAACTCATTGCTCACAAAAAATGCGTTAGTAGACATGGAACCTGTAGAAATTTTGCCTACATGGCGTAATGGAAGAACGGGCTCCAACAACATTGAAAAACGCCTCGATAGATTCTTGATTTCCGAAGACCTGCTCATTTCATCACACATGGCTCGGGCCTGGGTCGACCTGACCTACCTGTCCGACCACACACCCATCTGCTTTCAGCTTGGAAATGGAAAACCGGGGGCGAGCTACACCGTTCAAATTCAATTCGGCATGGCTGCTGGAGGATGAATTCAACCGGATTGTCAAAACAGTCTAGACCGATCCATCACTCTCTCAAACAGGGGATGCACAGGGCACTCTAGTTAGTAAACTAAAAAGTCTAAAAGCTAACACCATAAACTGGCTGAAACGAAAAAAAGCTCATGAAATAGCCACCCTGAACAGGCTCGAACTACAACTCTCTTGTTTACACAGGCTCAAGACTCGATCTAACCGGCTGAGTAAC
Source organism: Picea engelmannii (assembly GCA_009831015.1). NCBI lineage: Eukaryota > Viridiplantae > Streptophyta > Pinopsida > Pinales > Pinaceae > Picea > Picea engelmannii. The sequence goes on from ML780808.1 coordinate 252,258, forward strand.
ATTGATGAAAATTTACGCACTCTTGAGGCATCCAGAATGCACATACTCCAGGCAGATGAAAAAAGATGGAGATTAAAAAGTCGTGCGCTCTGGCTCAGTAGTGGAGACAGCAACACCAGATTCTTCCACCAATTTGCAAGCCACCGTAGAAATAAAAAACTTATTTGGGATATTGAGGCTGAGAATGGCAGCATTGCTCACAGCATAGATGACATAAAAAAAGAGGCACATAATTACTACAAGAGATTTTTCAAAGAAGACAAGAACATCTCCATACAGGACCAGGCAGAGATAGCTCAACTTTTCCAACGGATGATCACAGAAGAGGAAGCGAGAGCACTGGAAACCCCCTGCACAAAAGAGGAAATTCTACAGGTATTAAAAGGCTTTAAAAAAGAAAAAAGCCCTGGCCCCGATGGATGGACGGTGGAACTATACCTTCATTATTTCAATTTAATGGCTCAAGACCTGCTGGAAGCCATTGAGGAATCGAGGATCAGAGGAATGGTTAACAAACAACTGAACAACACCTACATTGTTCTGATTCCAAAACAGAATCATCCTCGCCTTTTCTCGGACTACCGACCAATCTCGCTGTGTAACCTCAGCTACAAGATCATCACCAAGATCATTGCAAACAGGATTCACCCACTTCTCTCCTGGGCACTGGCAGAAGAGCAGCTTGGTTTTCTCAAGGGGAGACAAATCCTGGATGCTATAGGCACAGCATAGGAATGCATACACAGCATAAAAACAAAAAAGATACCTACCATCCGCCTGAAACTAGACTTAAAACAAGCTTTCGACTGCGTTAACTGGAACTTCCTACATCTCATCCTTCTCCAATGTGGATTTGGGGCAGCAACCACAAACTAGATGATGGGCTGCATAACTACTGCCTCCCTGGCAGTCCTAATCAACGACGAGGCAACAAAGGCTTTCCACAGCGAAAGAGGACTACGACAGGGATGTCCCCTCTCACCCCTGCTTTTCATTCTGGTCTTAGAATGCCTCAACATCATGTTAAAAAAAAGTAAATCAGATGGCAATCTAACGGGAATCAGAGCATCAAGACTGACACAAATCACACATTTACTTTTCGTAGATGACGTGATAATAATGACATCGGATTCCATGTCTGAATGGAAAGATATTTTTAATGTGCTAATGACTTTCTGCTCTGTTACAGGCCTAAATATAAATTTCCAGAAGTCTTTATTCTTGACCACAGGCGCAAGGGCATCATCCCTGTTGGAACTGAAAATACTTTTCGGCATTGACTCTCGAGACCTGGAGATGGGCTTCACCTACCTCAGATACTTTATCAAGCCAACAAGCTACAAAGCAAAGGATTGGTGTTGTTTATATGATAAATTTGAACGCAGAATTCAACACTGGTGCAATAGATGTTTGTCCATTGGCGGCAGATACATATTGATAAAGGCAGTCTTGGAAAGCCTCCCGGTGTATTGGATGGCGCTGGCATACATCCCACAATCTGTGCTAACAAAGCTCCGCAAACTGATCTTTTCCTTTCTCTGGAAAAACAACAAGAAAAGGAGAGGCATCCATTTATGTAGGTGGGAAACGCTCTCAAAACCAAAATCTCTAGGTGGATGGGGCCTGCGAAACCTGCACATTTCCTACCTTGCCCTCTCGGCAAACACTCTTTGGCGTATTCTGATGATGCCAGGCATTTGGCACAACATTATAAAATAAAAATATCTTGCACATCTGCCAATCCATTCCTGGCTCAGATCTGCCACCTTCTTCCCACTGAGAGGCTCACAGACTTGGAAGCACCTTCAAAGATCGCTTCCTATTCTTCTTCATTGGATCGCTTGGCTGCCTGGCAATGGCTCAGCTATTGAACTTGGTAAAGGCGACATCCTCGGCATGGGATTAAAAGCCCAACTCTCCCCAAAATTGCTGGAATGCTTACATATTGTAGGCCATCACTATCTATTCCACTTAAAAGCCCCCCACAGCAGCAGTACACTTGGCGAATCCTGGCAAACTAGCTCTATGCTGTTACTAGACAGAGAACTCTCGGTGGAATGGATCAGATACACACAGCACCTAAACGAGGCGGGCATATGCCTTCAGGAGAGACCAGACAAACTCATTTGGACTGGTGGCGACAAATCTGGAATCACATCAGTCCGAAATATTTACAAAGCTTTGACAGAGGAAATCTGGCCCACTAGTGATCAGACCTGGCGCAATCGGCTGTGGAAGTGGAATTGTCCGCTAAAGCTCAAATTATTTACATGGATTTTGACGGAGAATAAATTACTTGTTTGGGATATCCTCCAAAGCAAGGGTTGGTCAGGCCCAAATCGTTGCATTCTGTGCAAGGAGAACATCGAAACTTCGTACCACCTTTTCGTGAGATGCATATTTACTCAGCAAGTCTGGCACCAAGTCACAGTGGCACTAAAATTAACCTTACAGTGGCTTGGACCCTCAACATCCTCCTGCTTTAGCTCCTGGTGCTCAAGACAACAACCCTTCCCCTTGCTGCCAGCCACCATCTGTTAGAATGTTTGGTTGACAAGGAATGCTGCCATTTTTGATGAAAAACCTCCCTCGACAAACCTTGTGACACACCTCATTCTCTCATCCATTGACCGTCTTTCCCTCCCCACTACAGTCCAAAAAATCCGCAGACCAACTACAACCTTACCCACTGACAAAACTATCGCTTGGTTTGATGGAGTTGCTCAATTAGACGGAAAACTGTGCGGGGTAGGAGGCCACTTTTTTATCAGCTCTCACACTTCCTACAGATGGACGCTAAACGGAGGCCAAGGAACCAACACAAAAGCTGAACTACTGGGGGCTTGGGCTTCCCTCCTCCTGGCACGAAGGCTGAACACTGAAGACCTACTACTTCTCAGAGACTCCAAAGTCATTATTGACTGGATAAATGACAAGGTCGAGCTTCGATCTGCAACACTGGAGGGTTGGAAAGAGCGAACTACTGAAGCAAAAGGACTCATCAAGAGCCTTACTGTCACTCATATCTACAGGGAAGAAAATATCCTTGCGGACCAGCTTTCAAAACTGGCACTAACCCGGCCTCCTGGTCAAATAACCTTTGCCCGATGGGAGGATGGAAATGAGGGCCCCCCTATCCAACTAAATCTCTGACGAGGTTGGCACTAGATCACAGGAAAACCACTGGTAAATGGGTCTCGGTTTTGGATACATCTCAGTCGGACTCCAAATATCCACAGCCAAAAGGGGTCTAAGGAATGTTACATTCCACTCGAGCTACTCAGAGAACATGGATTAGCTTTGGAATGGCAGATCTCTCGCTTTTGACAGGCCGAATGATGCACTCAGCAGTCCTATTGATGTATCTATTGGTCAGAATTAGATCAAGGCTGTTATCTGCCCGTTTACTGACTGTATGAGTGACAGAGACACCGTTCCCGTTTTGTGACAGGATGAGTGACAGAGTCACAGGAATCGTGCTGCCCATTGTGGACACAGGACACCATATGAGCACATTTTATATGCCACTCTGTAAAAAATTTATATACTGTTTGAATATAAATGAGCAATTTCCCCGTGGAAAAAAAAGCAACACGTATGAATCAATATAATATTTAATATATATATATATATAAATAAATTAAAATATAGACAAATTTCGAAGTGTAGGAAATAAAAAATATTAAATATAAATATAAATTAATTTTGTTTTTCTCCATTCGTATGGATGCTAATGGAAATCCCTTTTACATATAAGGTCATTATTAGTGGGGAGCATAGATGAGTTCATGATTTTTTTGTGTCATTATTAGTGGGTATCATAGATGAGTCCATGATTTTTTTGTGTCATTATGAGTGGGTAAAGTATGTATTCTACTTCATTGTGACCTAGTGATGTGTTAATTTTAGATTTAGTATGTATTCTACTTCATGATTTATTTGTGTCATTATGAGTGGGTAAAGTAGGTGGCCTAGTTAGGTATTAAATTTAGGTTTAGTATGTATTCCTTAGTAACTTTGTATCTCTTAAGATTTAAAGTTTAGAATTCCTTTTTACACTCTTTTATATTATTGGAGGCTATTATTTACAAGTGTATGGAACATGAGTTAATGGTATGCCATACTTTTGGGTGAGTTAGGTGGACTAACTTGCTCTCCATCTAAGTTCAATAAGCATTAGTTCAATAAGCATTGAGGCTAGATATTGTGGATATTTTTCTTCCACATTATGTATATGAGCTAAATATTGTGGGTATTTTCGTTCCACATTATGTATATGAGCTAATGGTTTGTAAGTAATGTACGTGGAATAATATCGTGCTCATTGATGTAGGATATTATGGGGATTTTCTTTCACATCATACACATGACTTAACGTTATGTTGGTAAAGTAGGTGGAGTACCTCTATTCTTACTCTTGGATAAAGTAAATGAGGTAACTATGTGCCCAAAAAGGTTAAATTCACATTGAAGATAAATATTGTGGGATCATTCCCTTCCACATATGCACATGAGCTAATAGTGACATTGGTGTTTGATGCTATGGGAATATCCTTCTACATTAATGTTCGTTACTAGAAGGTGTATCACACATGAGCTAATAGTATAGCAACGTCATTACTGATGGGTAAAGTGGGGTAAAGTGGGTAGAGTAACTCCATGTCCATCCATGTTCAATTCACATTGAGGCTAGATCATATGGAGATCACACCCAAGCTCGTTACACATGGGTACACATGTATATGGGGTTGCTTAAGTGTTTATATTGGGGTTGCTTAAGTGTTCAGGTTGGGATGAAATGTTTTCAACATTTTAAGTTTTAAAAGTTAGCTTTCAACATTTTAAATTTTAAAGGTTATTGTGATTATTAAATATTTTTTATGATAGTCTATCAACCTTTTAATTGGAATTTAGTTTATCAACCTTTTAACTGGAATTTTGAGGAAGAAATGAGATTTGTCTTTTTAATAGATTTTTTTGGTACAAACACTCCATTTTTCACTTAAGTGTGTGGAAGTGAGATAACACTATTTTTTTCAAAATATATACACATACATAAGTCTAAATTAATTTTTATTCATAAATTTACATTTTTTTCATTATTTAATACATCTAAAATTAAAATAGATTAAAACTTAATAATACAAATTTATAATTTTTTAAACATTAATTCATAAAACAAAATTGTAATATGGTTTTCTCTATTATTTAATTTTTCATTATTTAATAAATCTAAATATAATATAAAATAAAGTTAGGTAATCAAAATTTATACATTTTAAAACCTTAATTCATAAAACAAAATTATGATATATGGTACTAATTTTTATTATTTAGTATTTTAGTCAAATTCGGCGAGCTTGATTGGATTTTGAGAGTTTTGTTATGTCAGGTGATCAAGGTTCAAAAATCATTGTAGTAAGGAGAAGACACCCAAAAAAAATCCAACCATGTTAAAGGTTGGGTCCCCAAGTGATTGATTAATCCAACCATGTTAAAGGTAGGGTCTCCAAGTGATTGATTTTGACGGCTTAGAACTAAATGTTAGGATAAAATCATTTATAATGTTTTTTTATTTGATTGAAGTGGATGATATAAAAATTCTAGTTTTCATTTTTTTTTATGATTTAAGTTAGTTTAAAATTGGACAAAACTCATACATAAAAGTATTGATGGATCACTCCTAAAATTTCTACCATTTTTTTATTAAATTTGTAATAAAAAAATATCATTTAATACAAGATTAACTTATTTTTTAATTCAAGACACAAGACAATAATATTTCATATTGAGTCTAATTCTAAGAAGGATAATAACTAGCATACCCCCGAAGCATGGAAAAGAAAACACCAAATGAATTAGGGTGAGGGTATATAAAAATATGCAAAACTATTATGTTTTGCATACTATCACCCTCCACCACCATCATATAATATGTTTTATATAATATCACCCTCCATCTTCACCCTCATATACATCATTGTTTAAAGATCACAATATTTTGTTTTTGGATGTTGTGTTAAATCTTTGTAGTATGATGAATCAGCATTTGTGAGCAATGTTGAGACGTGTTGAGATGAAGATGTTTTTTGGATTCTGCAAATTGCACCAAAGAATTTTGATTTCTACTGTACTAGATTTTAGGGGTTTATGAATGTTGCAGTTAATTATGGACCAATTGATTTGTTTTGTCAGAAAGACTTTGTATTTCATCATCATGTATTTGGACTTCATTAATTTTTCATAGTTGTGACTAAAACTCATGAGCTATTCACTTTATATTTTACATAATATCACCCATCACCCCCACCCGCATCCTCATATACACCATTATTTAAAGATCATAGTATTTTTTTTTGGATGTTGTGTTAAATCTATATAGTATGTATGAACTAGCATTTGTGAACAATGTTAAAACCAAGAGGTCTCTCAGTTTTTGAAGTGTGAAAATTGCACCAAAACTTTTTGATTTATCATGTACTTGAATTTAGGGGTTTTATTTTTAAGTTATAAGTGTTCCTAAAACTTAGGGGTTTTATTTTAAAGTTATACATATTCATAAGACTGTATAAAAACACTAACTGTTCTACTTAATTATGAGCCAATTGATTTATTTTACTGAAAGGACTTTGAATTTAATCATCATATATTAAAAATCTTAGATATTTTTTTTTTCATTTATGTTTTCAAAAACCAAACAATATAAATAAATAATTTTTAATAGAAAAAAAAATTGATATAAATACCTTTTTATTCCACACCTTTCTCCATTATAAATCTTAGAATAAATAAACACCGTGACATTATTCAATAGTGCAACCTGTAATCTTGGGATCTATACAAAGTGCACTTGACTAATATCTTCAGCCTGCTTGGTTGCAGGGTAAATAGACCATGCAGGTGGAGTTCAAGAATCCACCTACAAAACCGACAGTGAAACTACTGAACATCTCCTCGCACTGTACCTTTACCAAAACCATGTGGAACTTGATTTACACATTAAGAATTTATAATCAGAAGTGGGGTGGAAGCAGTTTGGATGACAGTCTATCCAAGTGTACAGCAAACCGGTTAGCACCAACTACATTAGCTCCTTTAGTTTGCTGGTATGTCTGGCTTGAAAGAAATGCAGCGATCTTCGATGAGAAAACCCCTCGGCGCTGTCCGTAATGATAAGATCGCTTGGTTCAGTCCACAAGCCTGTGGAAATAATTAACAAATCCTCGCTGTGCTCCTGCTTTATTAATCAAATTTTTTAAGTTCTTGTAGCTCTTTTTTTTAATGGTGCAGCTAAGGCAAATGGTCGATGCTCTGGAGGCACAATTAAACTTTCGATATTTTTGGTTCATAAATGGTACTGAACTGTGGACTCAACACGAATATGAAGGCGAAATTAATGGGTGTTTGGGCTACATTATTCTTAACAATTTTTTTTGTTTTTTTAAAGATTCAAATTATGGGCAATTCTAAGGTAATTATTCAGTGGTGAATAAAAAAATAAGTAATTTTTCAATTTCTATATAAAATCTAAAATTTATTTACTATTAAAAATATTATATAATACAATATTAAAAAATGTAAATACACCTAACAAATTCAAAATCTAAAATTTATTTACTATTAAAAATATTATATAATACAATATTAAAAAATGTAAATACACCTAACAAATTCAAATTATTTGACTGCAATATAAATACACCTAACAAATTCAAATTATATTCTTAAATAGTAAGGCGGCTAAGTCTTCTTGAGTATGACACTGCCCTTTAGGTTTCTAAAGCTTATATATATATAATTTTCAATAAGTATTGAACACGCACACATGTTTGGATTCTAATATATAATTATGAATCTCTAACTACAATATAAATAAATAATAATAGAAATATTTATTTATTAACATGTATAAAATATGTTTTTCAATTAAATTTAGCTTGGATGATTGGGATGAAAGTTTTATCTCCTCACTTATATTAAAAAAAAAAATCATTTAAAAACACACAAACAATTAAATCATGAAGAAATGTTTGTACATTCAGGTTTTGTATGGACAAAATAGTCATGTGAAAGAGTATTCAGAATTTTGGTATTACAAAATGACATCGGAGTGATATATTTCTTCTTATTCATTTGGTCTTATCTATTCACTTTAGGATCATATATCTCAGAAGTGTCACCTTTCTTTTTCTTAATTTCTATTAAATTTTTCGCATTAGCGAAGTGTTTTTAAAGCTAACGAAATGTCAAATGATTTTAATTTACATTCCTCACACTATTAGTGGAAAGAGTTTTGTCCTTTTATTTTACCAAAGTGTTTTTATTTTACCAAAGTGTTCATATTTTTTTTCTTGATTTTCACAACTTTGTTACCACATGGAGATTAATATGCTTGGGAGAGAGAATCTTCTTTCATCTCCTACTATGTCATAGGGTGGAATAAAGTTCTCTACAATATAAACTATCTCAAGCATTGCATTCACCTACAACAAGGACTGGTTTTACAAAATGACACATCACATAAGACCTTTGCATTGGAAAACGAGGAGATGTAAATTTGGGAGTGGTTGGACAAGGGTTAACATCATACCCAATGTGTTTCCTTGTGGATTTACCATTGTCTAGTTCCAAATAAATATAGCAAAATAAATATAGCACATGGATATCGACAATTTATTGTTGAAAAAATTCACGGTTAAGAATTGATATCATTGTTCCACAATGACAACCTTATAAATCAAATTTATGGAGTTATGCATTTCAATGAGATTGATTTGAAGTTCAGTTACCACCAAATATATATCAATTTAGAACACATATAAAAAATGGTCATTGAAATTCTTAAGGGGCTATTTGAGTGGTTGGGAATGTCGATCTTACTAATGCCCTGACTCATCCAAAATGGATCCATCTTACAAATTCCTCATAGCCTCACCTCAACCTAGTTTATTTCTCGTTCATTCTAGATAAAATATTTTTTATTCCACAAATGACACCTCGACACCACTATGGACAAATGGTTATCTCATAGTGGTATGACCATATGGAAATACTCAAAATATGGGCATTATTTTGTTTTCCTAGCTCGAACTCGAGCCACTTGTTGTGCATGCATTTATGTTTTATACTAGTCGTGATATTCAGCCCCTGTGTGTGAATCGTGGACAACACTTATATTTTATTTTAAACTCTTTCTTTCATGTATTTTGATTTAAATTCACCTGTGCATTATCCATGGGATATGATCAATAGCTTGGGGCTATCAAGAAATGATTTGTTTAATCACCCTCACTGAGAGAAGATTCGAAAGGATTTATAGCCATCATCATCAGTTAAGTTCTACAATCCACAAATCAGTTTATGTTTGTGTAATACCCCTAGGTTGAACCCCAATTGTAAATGTAAATGTAAATTACACATATAATCTAGTGAGATGATGATACAAGGTCTTTGGTCTGGTTCTACGCGCATTGAGTGAGTGCGCGGGAATCTCATACCAAAGAAGTGTGCATATGTTATAATGTATCGCACACATGTGTAAGTGCACGAGGATGACACACTAAAAGAAGTGTGTGCACATCCCATAGTTTTGCACACACTAGTTTGAGTGTGTGATATTGATGGCCAAGGAGCCTTTGTACATATGTTGAGTTTTATAGGCTGGTGAGCCAGGTTATTATAGGATAGAATGTTTATATGATTATTAGGCCAGAGAGCCTAGATGCTAAAGGCCAACATGCCTATATTGTAATTGTAATTCATACTCATATTATTAATAAAGTACACCACTGTTGTAGACCAACCAAACAAAAGAGATGGCAGGGTAAACTCCACTAGAAAGGGTACGAGACTAAGAGTTTAAGAAAAAAGGATAAGCTAGGGGGCATAATCCCAATGAAATATTATATTAATATTCCTAAAAGGTTAAAATATGGATATAACTTTATATATCCTAAGTTTATAAAGGGGGGACAAGAGAGTCCCTTGGGTGCCATGTGTCAAAAAAGGCAAATGCATATATATAATAGTGAGATTTAGTGTAATTTCCATAATTCTTGGATAATTCATTCCATCATCATTCATTCAGTCATTCATCTTTCCTTCATACCTTCTTGTCACTGTACTTGTACTTGTACTCGTACCTGTGCCTATACCTATACATGTACCTGTGATGTAGCCAAAGCCTAAGATTCATTCACAAGATCAAACAAACCTTGAAAACACAGGAGAATGAAAAAATAAATCTCTTTTATTCCTTCTCCATCATAACTATTACAATCAAAGTTCAACCCGTTATAACTAATCTCTGGGATTTTCGAAAACAACTAATTTTAGAAAAACAATTTTTTTTTCAGAAAAAATATCTAAATTTAGAAAATTCTCGCATGACTCTAAAACTGACCACTAACTAAGAGATAACTAGCGTGACACTATTTGTCAACTCACTTTTCTGATTAAGTTCATAAACTAAGAGATAACTGATAATTGAAAAAATAAAAATTCTCGTAAAAACATTAAAACCCCAATTTGAGGCCTTATGAAGGAATTTAGCCCTGAAAAAGTGTCGAAATGATGTCCACAGCGAAATCTTCGAGACGCAACTCCTTGTAAAATTTCAACCCAAACGGATAACCAAGTCAAAAGTTATGACCCTCGAAAAATCCCCGAAAAATCCCTGCATCAACTTGTACCTAGTTAGCTTAGGAGATGGACTGAAGAAGCGGATTGTCAGACCTATGGGATATTGAAAAGGCAAGTTGCCAGGACCGTGATAAATTCTCTCTAGGTGAGAGAATTTCTAGTAATTGATTTCCCAAAGGTTCCAAACTACAGCTACAGGGCTATGAGACTCCCTGTTTGGCCTATTGTTGAAGCCCCATAAAGCAACTGGGGCAGTCGAGGGACTGTTGAGCAAAGAATGGGCACACTTTATGGGGTGGGACAGGCATGTGGGGAATGACGGACTATAGGCTATTAGTTCGAGTTGGCACCTGCGACTAAGTTTTTCCTGGTGTCTGAGATGCATCAGCCTGGTTAGGAATTCCTTTACCCGTGTGGAGTTTATCCCAGCTCGAGGGTGACCCACTGCTAAGAGTTTTGAGTAGTGTGGTCTAAGGCTAGAAGGAATGTGGAAGTTTTGTACGCAATTGGTGATCTTTTTATCAAGATAAGTGTCAATTGTGTGTTAAATTACATGTTGCATTATTATTTATGCGTTTATTTTTATGGGTTTTTCCTGTGTGTGATGCATGTGTATTTTTATTATTATTCTGTATGAATCTATGTATATGCAGAGTGTTTGTATGTTTTAATTTGGTATCAAATTTTGATTTTTTGGTTGGCATAAGCTAGTTGGTTTTTGGGGATTCTACATTGCGGTATTAGAGCTCTAGTTTTCAACATTGAGTGTGGATGGGCCGAGTTAGCATAATGTGAAGTGAAATTCCACAGAAAATTGATTTCGAAGTGGCCGAATTTCAATTTATAGTGCATCCATGTTGAAATCAAAAGAAATTGAGTGGAATTGAGAAAAATCCCCAATTTATGTTGTTAAATTCATGGGGAATTTGGGAAATTTGACCAAGTGATGAAATATTCTTAATTTTAATATCTGTCCTAGCAAATTCACACCTGGAATTGGTCGAATTAGAAGTTACAGGGAAGCCATGACAAATTGAGCAAGATTAGTTTATTAAAATTCTCAATCCGTTAATGAGTTTGGGAAAAATCTGTCCCAGGAATGTCAACCAACAACGTTTTGTTGTTGCAGAGGTTGAATTTATGTTATCAAAGTGAAATTGAACAATTTTCATGGTTGCAGAATTTCCATGGTAGAAATTAGGTGAAAACGGGGCAAAAGCCCAAATTTCTGCAGCAGAATTCATGAGGAATTGATGCACAGAAAAATAACGTTGAGAAGGTGTGCACCCTAAAATTTGGCCCTGCGCGGTGCAAAGCATGTGATGTATGGAAAATAAGGATGCGCAGGTGTGCGTGCTAAAATTTAGCGATGCATGGTGCAAAGCATATGATGTATGGAAATAAGGGTGCGCAGGTGTGCATGCTAAAATTAGGTGTTGCAAGGTGCAAGTTGGTGATGCACGAGAAAATGAGGGTGCCTAGGTTTGCGCACTAAAATTTGGCGTTGCGAAGTGCAAGCTAGGATGCGTGGAAAAATAAGGATGTGTGGGCGTGCACACTAAAATTTGGTGCTGCTCAGTGCAAGCTAGTGATGCAAGGAAAAAGAATAGTGCGTGGGTGTGTGCACTAAAATTGCACTATTAAATTTGAACATTTTTGTGACGAAGTAGAGACGAATTTTCGTCGGCATAGAGTCGTTTTTGCGACCAAGATAAAAAATTTCTTCGTTAGAAATCATTCTTCAGTCTAGCGACCACACATGGATCTTCGTCGGTCTAGCGACCGGAAAAAGAAGCCTATTCACAATAGGGAAAAGTTCGGCTAGCGACGAATGTTAGTTGGTCAAACGACTAATATTAGTCACAAGAGTGACCAAAACAACCCTGGCAAACTTAGTCAATAAACCACTATGAGTCGCTAGAACAACGGATATTAGTCGCTAGAGCGACCAAACCATCAGTTAAAAAGGTCAAAAGAAAATGAACACGTTGGTCGCTCTAGCGACGAACGTTGATGTTTGCGACCAATTGGCTATACTAGCGACGAACACGTTGATGTTTGCGACCAATTGGTAATACTAGCAACGAACAGGTTAGTCGCTAAAGCGACCAATATTGGTTTTTTTTTTTTTTTTTTAATTATGCCATTCACACAGGATCTATGCAAATCTGACCTACATGAGCATTCTTTAATAGCAAAAATGAAATGGTCCATGACTATAACAGACAATTAAAAAAATTGCAATGCAACTATCTATATGCCTATGTTTCTTTTGATTTTTCAAATTAAAATGAAATGAATTGCAAGAAAAGAAACCTATAGATGTAAACAACCATTGAAATGCAAAGTTACAACCTATTTGCAGAGAACAAACAAAGAGTCAAACCCTCAAAAAAACTCTTGAAGGAAAGGTAGTAAAACCATAGGGGAGTTTGTTCCTCAATCCTTTGGATTTTTAAGGGTTTTAAGCCAAACCTACAAAATAAAATCTAACTAATCATCCACATTCCCTAAATATAAACCTAGTAGACACACGAAAGCGATAAAAAATAGAAAAAATAATTTTTTTAAGCCCTACAGAAAGTTACCTCAAAAAGTGTGTTGGCCCATGACGAAAGGTACCATGTTTCCTACATTGACAAACAAAGGAACCATACCTTATTGATTCATTTTTCAATGCACTTGTTGACCCCAATAAGTGTGATGGTCTCTAGGGGGTCTCCTGCACCTAGGAGCTCAACTCTGTGGGATTCCTTTGTGGTTTCCAACCCTTGTCACTTGCAAACACAACACATAAAGATAAAAGAAGTCATAAAAACCTAAAAAACTCATAAAAAATAAATAAACTCATTTACCACACACCCACAATCAAGGATCTTGAGATTGGCTCATATCCCTAGTGGAGTCACCACTCTATTGGTGAAAATGTACAAACAGAGTGAGAAACTTTGCAAACCTTGTGGTTTCTACAAGATTACAGACAAATGAGTTAGAAAACTAAAAACCCTATATTTCAATGAACTAATTTATTCTCTAAGCTATGTTATTCATATATATGGAAGTAAAATGCAACAAAAAAATAAAAGACAAGAACAACTATTTGATCAAA
>ML780808.1:298724-367689 GCA_009831015.1 Picea engelmannii
CTATATGTGTCTGAGGTAACCAAGGATATATAAACTGGAATTCTGAGTGAAGGTGAAGAAAAGAAGGCCGAAATGCAAGGAAGGATAAATTCTTTTGATGGTGCTTTCTAAGGTATGTTATTTACAGGTCATCTCACCATTTTTGCTATAATTTTTTTTCTATAATGATTCAGATCCTGAAATTTCTATGCAAGTGAGAAAACATATCCAAGTATCTGTGGTAAAAAATTTATCTTGTGGGTCTTTTTTTTTTGGAGTTACACTCCGTGGAAAATAGGGTTTGTGGTTAATCCTGGAACTAGTCAAAATAAGGTGTTTCGGGTAAAAACGTCATAAATTCTTCATAACAAATCCCAATTCAGTGAGACAAAATGTGTTGGTTAGGGTACAGTATTTAGTATGCTGTGTAACAGTTTCAGATCAATTCATAAAATATTTTGTGCGGGGCACGCTCTACAAGGTCGCTCTCTAGAATAAGCCAGAATTTAGCAAGGTATGCCATTTTTGATATAACTCCTTTTCTGAGAGGTTCCAAGTAGTGACACTTGGAGGAATTGCATAAACACACTGAAGAACATTGTGTAACAGTTTCATATATTTATACATTACAGGTTCAAAGTTATGATTACTTCAAATTAGGGTTGTTGACTAATCCAAAACTAGACATGTGAGACTAAAGAAAAGTTTGATGAAAATGCTAGTCTCTTGTTTTTAAAGTTAAGGAAGGTTTGTAGGAATGTGATCATAAACACCAGGTCTATTACAGAGCTACAAATTAGATTTGGATGATGAAATTGATGAGGGCTTTTGGTTGAGGTACATGTTGAGTACATGGTTGAGACAAGTAGTTGATGAGTTGGCACATACATGAGGAGTATAGTTGATGATGTTGGTACATATTGATGAGTCATAGTTGATGAGTAGTTGACACATGATTGATTAAAGGTGGTGCATGGTTGATGCACTTGTTTATGGTACAGGTTGATTACAGGTTAGTGCATGGTTGATGCACTTGTTTATGGTACAGGTTGAGGTACAGGTTGATGCATGGTTCAAATTTATTGGTACAGGTTTACAGAGGTATATCTCACAGTGATAGTGTGGCAGTGGTTCCATCATTCTACTTCTACTTTAGGGTGGCAGGACAGGGCAAGGACAGGTTGTAGCCACCTTCTGGTTTTAGTTAGAGAACATTAGGGGTTGTAGCCTCCTTCTGGTGGTAGCCAAAGAATTGGGAGTTGGAGCTTCCCTCAAGTTGTAGCCTGAGAAACTAGGGGGTTGGAGCCTCCTTCCAGTTGCAGCTGGAAAACAAAGGAAGTTGGTGCTTCCAATGAATGTAATTCTTCAATACATATAAGAAAAAACATTCTGTGGTTTTCTCCTGATTTGGGTTTCCACGTAAAACACTGGTGTACTCTGTATGTGTGTGAATGTTTATTTCTTACTGCTCATTATTGGATAATAATTATACATTGATATAACACTTGAAGAAAAATGATTATAATTACGCTATTACTGATTCACCCCCCCTCTCAGCAATCCAACAAGTCAGTGTGCAGGAATCTCATACCAAATTAGTGTGCTCATGTTATAATGTATCATGCACATGTCTATGTGCACGAGGATGGCACACCAAAAGAAGAGTGTGCACATCCCAGAGTTCTACGCACACCGGTTTTAGTGCATGATCTTGATGGAAAAGGAGACTTTGTACATATGTTGTGTTTTATAGGTTGGTGAGTCAGGTTATTATAGGCTAGAACGCTTATATGATTAGGGTTTGCAGAGGACCCTTCTAGATCTTAACTAGCATCCAAAGCCTCTACACAACTCGGATTAGGGTTTGCAGAGGATCCTTCTAGAGCTTGACTAGCATCCAAAGCCTATACATTTCTAGGAATAGGTATTAGGGGTAGTGGGTTTGGGTCTTTTATAACCAATGAAATAGGGATTCTAGTCCTTTGATTCCAACATCATTTCTCAATATCCAAAAAATAAATTTTTACAGATAAATACTTTTATTTATAGAGTGAGACTAATGTGTCTTACCCAGATTAACATTGTGATCATTTTTATCAGTAACTATGTTTGGATTGGGTTTATTGAACTAGCCTATGTCTGAATTTTGAAAGCCCACTACCATGGACTAGATTTGAAGGCCTTTCAAGGTCACTTGAACCCATAGCTACTCTTCCCTACTCAAAATTTGTATTGCTCCCATTTTCATTGTCTCCGGACCTCTTAGATGTTTCCTTAGAGCCCAATTATTCTACAGAATTGGGTAACTACAATATTCAATTAGGTTCCCATAACAATGGAATTTCACACATATAAAGGGTATCCCTTCATAGTCTATATTAATATGCAAAAGATAAACTCCCCTTATAATATCCATTGTCTCTGCCAAGCATTTTCTCACCTCAAACCCTACTAGGATATGATCCATTTCAAAGTATTTCGTATCTTAGAAGGACGAGTAAACTTTGTAATAGATATCTAATGAGTTACCAATTTATTTGAAAACCTCTTCAAACCACAAAATTAGTGTCATCTCTAGAGTTGGAACCCACTTCTAATGTTGGTGCAAGATTTTCTTCTCTTCTTCAACCAACCTAAACACCCAAACTAGGCATCCTCTTACCAAAATCAAGGTACGTGGAGAGGTCCCCATTGTTGGCTCAAATTTTAGCTTGGTCAAATTATTCAACTTGTCATTGCTTATTCGTTTTTTAGGAAAACCCCTTACCAACACCCTATCCCCCATCTCCATTATTCCATTGAGTTTGGTTTTATTGCTCAAGTTCAAACTGATAGCCTCCTAAAAAATTTTGATACACTTACTATGCTTTGTTTTTCTTGAGCCCTCTTGAGACTATAACCCTACAACCTATGAATCAGTAGATGAGGCTCTTCTCATGAGCTTCCAATCCAACATATTACCAACATAACCATAACCTAGAGAACCTGTCCTATCTTTCAACTACACCATTGCATAGAAAATTGAACTCCTTGCAAACCTCATTCAATAGGTTTACAATATCATGCCTTGAGCTCATTAAAACACCATCCTATAACCATGAATCCAAGGTTGAAGGTTATGCAATATAAGGTTCATAACTACTTACATGAGACATACCTCTCTTGCAATAATGGTTCTTGGAATGATCATCGAAAATATTTTTCATCCCCTCCTCCATCTAACCCAAGGTCTTGGCCTCCTATTTGATCAACTCCTATGGGAACTCACCCAACATAGCCATGGTATCCTCCTCCAACGACCTAAACCCAAGATAGTGTTGATTTTCAATCCCAACACCTAGGTATCTTGTTATCTAGTGATTTCCTTGTTGTAAATCAAATTAGAAACTCACAAAACAAAATACCCTTGCTAGAATAATCAACTAGAATAAATAGTGGAAGTAATATTGGAAAACCAAATCTCATATGAAATACAAAAATATATTATTCCCATCAACTAAGCTTATCATTCAAAATAACTTCAAAGTTTACAAGGGCTCCCTTACTGGGAAAATGGCCCACATAGAAATATAAAAAACTTTAGACAACACTTGCAAACTATAATAACTCTTGCTTGGATGTATGATCCTATACAATCAAGTATTTTACATGTACACACATTTCCTCACTAAAACCCACATACATACACACTTGTCCTCATTAAAACCCATGTACACACTTGTGTGTCCTCACTGTGAAGTGTATATAGCTCCAGATTGTTTTTGTGGTTTTAAAATCTATCAGAACTCCTTATGGTCGCCCATGTTATCTCTTCTCCCTGACTTGTGTTGATATTTATATGAAAATCCTTCTTCATCTATCCAAGATCTTCTTGAGAAAAAGTCCTTCTCTTCTCTCTATGTCAAAACAATGAACCTTCCTCCTTTACCTTAGCCTCGCTTTTATAATACTAAGTAAAGTATCAAGGTAGAAGGATTTGGATGACTTCAACGCATCTAGACACTTAGACTTGTGTTGAAGTACTTTTCCAATGCTACAAACATCAACACTCTCTATCAACGAGGAAGGTATTTTGCAACCCTCTAAGTTTGTCCTTGAAGAACACAAACTTTCCTTTAACCAAGGGTTTGGTCAGAATGTCTACAACCTCCTCATCTGTGAAAACATAATAAATCTTGACTTCTCCCTTCTAGATCATGTCTTGGATGAAATGATATCTTATCTCAAAATAACTTCAAAGCTTACAAGGGCTCCTTTACTGGGAAATTGGCCCACAGATAAATACAAAAAACTTTAGACAACACTTGCAAACTGTAGCAACTCTTGCTTGGATGTACGATCATGTACAATCAAGTATTTTACATGTACACACATTTCCTCACTAAAACCCACATACATACGCACTTCTCCTCATTAAAACGCATGTACACACTCATGTGTCCTCACCGTGAAGTGCATATAGCTCTAGATTGTTGTTGTGGTTCTTAAATCTATTGGAACTCCTTCTAGTCGCCCATGTTATCTCTTCTCCTTGACTTGTGTTGATATTTAGATGAAAATCCTTCTTCATCTATCCAATATATCCTTGAGAAAAAGTCCTTCTCTTCTCTTTGTGTCAAAACAACCAACCTTCCTCCTTTACCTTAGCCTCTCTTTTATAATATTGAGTAAAGTATCAATGTAGAAGGATTTGGATGACTTCCACATGTCTAGACACTTACACTTGTAAATCCTATAGGATCTGCCTCATTCTTAGTAAATCCCATACTCTGCAAGGATCCTGCAATACTGGAATACCATGCCTTGGGTGTATGTTTAAGTCTGTATAAGTCTTTCTTAATCCTGCACACATGAGACTCCTTCCCATGTACTTAAAAACCATGAGGTTTCTCTATATATACTTCCCCCTCAATTATCTCGTTCAAGAAATTTGTCTTCACATCCATCAAGTGAACCCTCCACCCCATAATTGAAGCAATAAAATTAATAGCTCAAATAGAAATCCTCCCTCTTAATCCCTACTTCCTTGCATAAATCCTTGAAGTCATTAGAGGTGTACTCTCTCCCATTGTTCGACCTCAATACCTTGATCTTCTTCACTATCTAGTTCTCCACCTCAGCCTTGAACTTCTAAAGCCAACTAAAGACCTCATCCTTGGTATTCATAAAGAAGATCTGGATTTTCCTAGAAAAATCATCAATGAACATCACATAATATGACACCCCTTGCACTAATGATATTGACACCGTCCACTCACATATAAATATATAATATCCAAGATCCCCTTGGACCTACTCTCGTTACTTGGAAAATAAGCCTTGGTATTCTTGCCAAGTGCACACCCTCTACACGCCCTACTTCTCAACACCGAACTCTCTAATACTTGTGATAATCTCCCTCAAAATAAAAAATTATCCATAGTGCAAGTGTCCCATCCTCCTATGCCATAACTCACACATATTGTCACTATCATGTACCAAGGCCTGAACATTTTTTTCCTGCAACCTATATAAATTTCTTTCTCTAGCCCCAATCACTACTACTATGTCCGGGATAGATCCCTGTGGACGTATGAGTACCTTCCCTCTATAAAAAGTAATGGAAAAACCCTTTTCCTCCATAATTGATATTGACATCACATTATTATTCATTCCTTGTACATAAAGCACATAATGGGCATCAAACAAACCACCTAACTCAAGTTGAAACAAGATTGTTTCTTCTCCATTCATTGCATACTTGGAATTTCATCACCAAGATCCACATAGATATTTGAGTCCTTCTCTGTCAGACTATTGAATACATCCCATGTTTCTGTCATATGATCAGATGCACCATTGTCCAAGTAACACACACTCATAATGGTTGTGTTAGTAGAAAGGAAAGAAACTAGTGAGAAATCCTTCTCTAGCTTAGTTTCAAACTCATCTAGTTATGCCTTTGTTGATGCTATTGTCTACATCTTTCCTCTTGCCTTCTTCTCTAGACACTAAGATGCATAATTCCATTCTTGTGACATAGAAGCCAAGTGCACACCCTCTACACTTGCCCTACTTCTCAACATTGAATTCCTTCTTTCTCAATTGTGGTGTTCCTCCAACATTGTTACCCTTCTTGCTAGGAACCTTTCCTTTTCTGATACTTGTATTACCAACTAGGGTCAAGTTCTCATCACTATTCCTTGCTTCTTTCCTTTAGAATCTTCCCGAGTCTCTTCCTAGATATAATAATTCCAATGCCTTTGACAATCCGAGAGTTTTTCCTGAGCACAAACTCCCTTGAAAAATGGTTCCCATGACTTGGGAAAACCATTCAATGCCACATTTTTGAGTTGTATGTCACCCACTTTCTCCCCTATACCTACAAGTTGGTCACATACTGAGTGATCCTCATGAAATAACTAGTAACATTGTCAAATATAGACATATGCACATGTCTGGGTTTATTTTTTAAGACTATGTTCCTATTCATATTATCACTCTAGAATAATCCTACTGGGGCATCAAACATCTCCTTCGCATTCTTCTAGGATAACTGATGAATTAGAAGATTGTTCACTGCATCCAAGATTACCCACTAGGAATTAAGCTCCTTCTCATGAGCTGGCAAATCTTGCAAATCTATCGGTGGAGAAACTACTTTGTCCACAATCATCGAAAAGGCATATTCATTCAAAGCCAAAGTAACTTTCCAAGATAGGAAGTTAGATGTTCCATCAAATATTTCTTCAACTCTTAGACATTCTTCTACCATCCCTTAGAACTGATAATCTGTTGAGGAAAGAACATACTACTAAAACTACCCCTATAGTGACCTATATGATCCTATAGGTGCTTGTCACCACTACAACCCATATTTGTACGTGCCTTTTATTAGTGAAACCCACATATGTACATGCATTTTTCTACTGCAATCCATGTACACACATGCCTTTTACTACTTCAACCCATGTAAAACTCCATACGACTAAAAAAATAGGTTCTACCTTTTGTACGATTGTTTCCTTGAAATCCAACCCTTGATTTCTGACAGTTGGTTATAGATCTATTGATATCTCCTTGCAAATAGAGCAAATTTGTTGTTAAATATTTTTGGATATAAAATTGGTTTGTGGATTCAAAATAACTTCAAAGCTTACAAGGGCTCCCTTACTAGGAAAATCTCACCTAACTTGAAATCAATGTCTACGATTTAATTCACTAATGCTAATAACTCTATCATTTCATTAAATAAGCTCAAATAATTAATAAAAGTACTTACGCCTAGACACTTAGGCTTTGGACGACTTCCACACATCTAGACACTTAGGCTTGTGTAGAAGTACATGTACAATGCTACAAACATAACAACTAGTATAACTTGTTGAAGACAAATGTGTCATTCAATTGTCCAAAACTAGGAATGAACAAAATCAATTTCCCTTCCAACACATCATCAAAATAGTCCACAACTTCCTCTTCAAAACCCATTCTGTAATATTTTTCATAAAGTTACAAAGCATTTGATAAAATCATGACAAAAAAGTAATATCCTGACCTATGACATGAAAGTGTAATTTATGAAAAATCAATCTAAGATCATACACCACTAAAAGAAGATTAAAGCCAAAAATAGGGCACCACTACATTTACACTCATAAATAGAAAGACTACAATGTATATGCACCTATAAATGTGATACAATGCATTAAAAATGATATTTCCCTTAAAAATACAAATAAAAGAAACCTAAGAAACAAATCATGTAAAAAAAATTAAATATTTAATCTAAAAACATTTTTCCCTCATTATTATAACAAATCTATTTAAATAATAACTATAACCAAAAAAAAACAAAATATTACAATAAATATTCATATCATACTTAAACTCACATATTTATTTTATCACTTACATATGCATCATCTTCACATCATTTCATCATTTACTTTACTACTAGTTGAATATGATAAGGCATCACTACATAGGCTCTCTTCATTTCCTTCCCGGATTCAAATATATTAAAGTTTAAATACCTTTAACAAATTAAAATTTTGGTCACAAAGGTCTTCCTTTCCTTCCGGATTCAAATATATTAAAGGTTGAAATATCTTACCTTTAACAAATTAAAAATTTGGTCACAAAGGAAAATTGCAAGTAAATAAAAAAGTGTTTATCTGAATTTATGTGTAAATTCAAGAAAAAATGTACAAGAAATTATACATATTCAAACACTTCCATGTTATCTTATAATACAGCTTAATCGTGGCTTAATTATGGACTAAACTTTGCAAAATATTATTGTACAGCTTAATCATGGACTAAACTTTGCAAAATCTCAATCATGAATGCAAAATATCAATCATGGATATTCATGTGTATTAAAAAAAATTACACTCATAAAAATTAATTAATTAAATAATAAAAACAAATATTTATTCATAGAACAATATTTTATAAAAAAAAACATATATATGTAATAATAAACCAGAAATGTATAAGAAACAAATATAAATTTTATATTTATAAATATTTATTTGATATTTACTTTTTTACTATAATGCCCTTATCGCAAGAAGGGCAAAGTTTACTCAACCTTCACATTGGGCCTCGGTTCAAATGCAAAGAGATCTGGTTCCAGTTCAATGTGCCGCCGAACACTAAGCTGGCAACGGAACCAATCCCACCATTGTTCTCTTATATTATAATAATAAATGATAGCCTCCATTGAATCTCCATGGAAGAAAGACATGTTCTTAACTTAACTTTTAAGTCCATTCATATACATATATGAGTGTGGTTGAAAGTGTAATGGGTGAAAAAAAAAATCCATTAATAGATTTTTAAAAGATTCACCGAGACTTTTAAAAGGTTTTATAATTATGTGAAAATTCGCCACAATTTCACAAGATTTTAAAATTCCGTGAAAGATTTGCCCAAATTTTACAAGATCATATAATTTGGTGAAAGATTTGCCAAAAATTTATATATGCATATTATGTTATTGATAAAATAGTCTTCACACTCTCCCATGTGTCATGGGGATTCACCCAATTATTATACATATAAATTTATGGGGGGTTCTTAAAAATTTCCCTATAAATTGGAGCTTTTAGTGCCTATAATTACACTACTCTCAACCTCGTGAAATTTAATGTCTTTAATCTTTAATTTCGGCAAAAGAAATCCAAACTCATTTCTATGCTTGTTGGTGATTTTATATATTGAAATAATAATGAGTAGCATAGTTGGGTAGGAATCTATTGATGAGATGACTTCTCTCAACGTCATGAAATCTAATGTCTTCAATTTTTAATTCAAGCAAAAAAATCCAAACTTCATTTTCTCGCTTGTTCACCTTTCCATACTTCATTTCATCATCATACTGCAATAATAATAAGTAACATAGTTGGGAAGGAATATATTAATGAGACGGACAGGGGAAAGGAGGATGTGAGAGCACCAAGAGAAAAGGTAGCAGCATGAGGAGGGGAGTGAGAAAGCATCAAAATTGCGGGTAAAATTTTATTTTGAACCCTTAATTTCTTCTGCAAACATTTCTTTCTTTGGAAACAAAGAATACTAGTGATACTTGAAGCTTCCCTTACACCATTGAGATATTTCATAGAAGCACCATAGATATCCAGTTGAGGAGCGACTATGATGAAGGAATTCTTTAGAGATCATCTTTAGGAGTGGTTATGATGAGAGAAGAATGTGGTGAAGGAATTCTTCATGCATTCACTTCAGTAGCAGTTGCAGTGAAGGAATTCTTCCCTCTAGGTATGATTTTGAGAGAGCTTAATAACGCTTTCATGCTTACTGCACCCATAATTATGCATCGATGACATGGGTGCTCAAATGCATGTAGGTTTCCACAAGAGGAGGCATCGACTGTAGGTACCTAGACTGTGACGTCAAGGTGGCATCAACTACAATGTTTCTAGACCGCAGTGTCATAGAGCAAAGTCTCTAAAATGACGAACCCATCCTCCAAACTGGCCAATCATACAATTTATAGAAAAAAATAAATTATAAACCAACTTTTTACTCTGACAAATAGATTTTAAAACATTGCACACATTAGGAGATTAATGTCATATCAAAAGTATTTTAACCGATGAAAAATTAAATATACCAAATTATATAAAATAAAAAAAAATTTATTACGTTTTTAAAAAAAATCAAATAATAAATATATTGGAAAAAAATTTAAAATATAATTTACAGATTTAATAGATTAATAACCTTGCTTATTACTATAATACCTTTTGGAAGTACTAATAAGATTGATTCTAACTATTTAGCAATGAGTGCAAAGTTAACCATGTTAATTGCTATGGACCATATCAACTATTTATCATTACAAGAATAAGGTAACAATGATTTATTTATTTTTGGAATTGAAACTAGTGCAAGGTTGCCTCCTATAACCCATATTAAGAAGTTGGCTTCACTCTAGACATATAAGTCCCTAGTCCTACTAATTGTAGGATGAATGATTGAGGATAATGAAACTAACCATCCATTCGACTAGGAGTGACAATTGTTCTTTTAATATACATAGAGACATGTGGACTATGCGGTACTCAATTAAGGGATTTTGAATATGTGTTGTTATATTGGTAAAGAAGGGTAATTATTAATTCAATTACAACTTGTTTAGGAGTTAGCTTTACCAAATTGATGATGACATAGTTAGCATTCCATCATCTATCCAAAATGCCAAAAGTCGTGTGGCTTAGAAATTGCTAAGAAGACTCAATTCTATTTTGATATGTCTTTTACTTTTAAACTTCTCTTTCTATCTAAGATGCTTAGAATTTTGGGGCTTTGGTCATTAATAAGAGAGAATTTTATTTTTACTTTAGATTTTGGTTGTATGGAATTTTTTCATTCAATTATATATATAGTTTATTAATTATGTTTATTACCATATAGAAAATTTTACATTTATTATAAATATTATTTTTCAAATCCAAATTCATGTGAGGAATGTTCCAAATCATACAAAATTCGAAGATGTAACAATAATTGTAAATTGACTAGAAAAGTAACATGGAAAGCAATTGCACCATTTATTATTTTTCAAAAAATGATAAGTATTTACATTAATGCATAAACACATTAAGAATTTGGCATTGTTATGCCATAGCAAAGAAAGATAAGAGACTTCAATCCCTTGTAAATATTATGGATAGATATAGAGAAAAAAAGAAGATATGGGAAGGAGAGTGGGATTCGTAGGATAGAGAGGTGGGAGAATATATAGAAATATTAAGGCGTTTTGCATAGGACCTGACTCGACTAGTATTAATTGTGATATTAAAAATAAGCATACATTGAATTTAAGATTTGATATTAAAGATAAGCATACATTGAATTTGAGATTTGATCATGCATCAATACTAATACTAATGCATCAATACTAATACTAATGGTAATTTATTTATTTATTTTTCATTTTTATTTTTTATTATTGTTTTTTTTATTTTGCTTAACTAATGTTATCAAAACCCATGATAAAATACATGTTGATCTAATTTGAATGGCTAATGCTACTAAAACTCATGATAAAATATATGTTGATCCAATTTGACTAGATAATTCATGGGATAGCCTAGAAATTGTGTGAGATGGTCAACAATCTTCAAGTCAAAGAACCTATGGCAGACTCGCAAACGATTTTTAATTGATTGGAAATTTTATGATTTTGTATAACTTGTGAACTCAAAGCTAATGAAGTATGAGATTATTTTCCACAAAATCATGTATGCCAAGAGTTTAGCATAGGAAGAGACAAATTTTGATGATGTTCAAAGATTAAGATGATAAAGGCATAGTTGTTTGTTAATAAGGTAGTCAATAAAACTTAGTTCCATAGGTTAGCTCAATTGGTAAGACGTGCGCACACTTTCCGAGAGATGGGAGAGGTCACGAGTTCGAGACTTGAGTCCTTTGGGGTTAGGCCTCTGTTAGTTGGTTGAGAAGTTTACCATCCTTACCATCCATTAAAGTGGGGAAGTATTGGTGGGTTCCTCGTGCCAATTTCCTGGTGAAAAAAAAGATAATCAATAGAACTTGTGAAAACGTGGGATCATTTTGAAAACATACCATTTTATTGAGTTGCCTTAATTTTACAATACAATTAGAATGAATAAGACTAAGTTTCCATGTAAAGTGAAATGCAAGGGTCATCTTAGAAGAAGCAGATAATTCACAAAGTAATTTGCATCCATGAGCTTCAAGGATAATTAAAATCAAAATTATCACAATGGAAGTAATAATACAGGTGATGTGAAATTTATGTAGCTCGACCACATGGATATGGCAGTACTTATATTTTAGTTTGCAAACTCAAAAAAATCTTCATATGGTTTAAAGTAGTCATCTAGGACTTGATGATAAATTGATAAATATTTCCTTGGACATGGGTTTCAAATATGATGAATGTAATTATTATCCGGATTCTTTATGTGGATGATATGATTATCATTCACTCTAATTCAACATTCATTTATGCACTTATAATAATTTTACATGTCTTTGAGATGACAAACTTTTTCCTATATATACCCCACCTCAAGCCATTAAATAGGTTGATTTTTTGTGACGGAAAATTGTAACTTACCTTCAAGATTTCAGTTCAAAGGGAAAGAAAGAAAGGGTTTAGATATATGAGGGTGGGGGTGGGGGGTAATTGATCTAGATGGATATCGGTGGCCACCCACCTTTTCCAACTAGCTCAAAACAGTTTTCTGACATTTTTGGCAATTTACTATTTTTAGCAGTTTTAACTTCTGGGGCCATTTTGAGGGCCTAAATGAAGGTTTTTCGATATCGAGCTCCTCAATTATAGCCTAAGGAATAATTGGTCCCCCAAAATGAATCTACTCGATGATACCTTTCCAACGGGCTATCACACGCCTAAAACGGAGATCATATGCAAAAGTTATGACCCCGGGAAGTTGATGTACTAACTTACCCAAATGGGGCCCACATGACTTTTAGTGCTTCATCTCCTAGGGTTAGGTTTTTGGATGTCTAGGTTTTTTTGCATTCTTTCTTATTGTAAAAAGGCCTTCAAAGCCTCATTGTAACCTTTTTCTTGCGAATGCGCGCTACCGTCACATCTCTTCTCAGAGATAAGCTGCCACCATTCCAACAAGCTTATTTCCGCTGCATTTTACAGTTTCAGCGTATTTCATTATTGAATAGAAAACCAGTTTTATTGTATCTCTGTTATTTTGTGTTAAGAACCTGTTAATAATCTGTATTCATTTCGTTCTGCTCATAAAATCTGGATCAATGGTATCAGAGCGGTCTGCTCCTTGTCGTCTTAATGCATGTCCCCAATGAGGTCGAAGTACAAAGAGTTGGGTCTTGAGCTTGTTTCTCTTGAGGAAAGAAGCTCTTGAACGCCCAAGAGACCTCCCATGGCAGGAGAAAAGAAAGATGATGGGATAGGAGATCCTTTCAAACTGTTGATTGAGGAAGCCCTCATGCAACAGAGGAACGAGATGATGGATAGTTTCGTGCAAATCCTTCGGCGACTACCAACAGGCGACGCATATTCTTCCAACGGAGGTGCCACCCCCTTCAAGGTACAAATAAACTTTGATATTCCTATATTTGAAGGTCAGATAGACGCAGATGCTATAGACAAGTGGTTAAATCTACTAGAAGGGTATTTTTCTGTTCATAAATTTTTGAATAGAGAAAAGATTACTTTTGTGCTCCTCAAAGCCGTTCCCCATGTCAAAGATTGGTGGGAAACTTTCTGTGAGCAAAAGGAAATAGAGGAAACCTCATTATTTTCAGTCACGACCACTTGGGAATCCTTCAGGGATGCTATTAAGGAACAATACTACCCTGTCGGAAGTTATGATGACCTATATACCAAATGGACCACACTACGGCAAGAAAGAGACCAAGCAGTGCCAGATTTCACAAATATCTTCCATACCTTGCACACCAAGTTGGGTATCAAAGATTCAGAGCGAAATTTGGTGCTCAAGTATCATGGTGCTCTACATAGATACATCTAGACTGAAATGGAATATCTGGACATCTCATCCTTGGGCGCGGCCTACCGATATGTCGTCAAAATCGAGCAGAAGCTCAAACAAAAGACACGAAAATTTGGGCCTGGGAACCCCTCTCAACAAAATCCAAGAAAGGGCAGCCCCAACCCACCGAACAAAGGACAGAGAAAATATGGACAGTATCAGGACAACCAGTACAAGCCACAAGAAAAGAAGGACACCCGAAAGACAAAGAAAGATACCGGGAAGTGGTGCGACTTCCATAAGAGCCCTTGGCATAACACTGTTGACTGTCACTCAAAGCAGTCGTTGGTGGCCGAAGTGAAAGCCTTTGAATCAGAAGCAGATTCTGACTCCGTGACAGAACCAGAAAGGGGAAGACGGATCATTGGTGTGGAACCCAGTGCCACCGTTTCTACCACCAAGCTCCAACCTGGTGAACCAGACGAGCCAGAAGAAGGAGAGTGCCTCTTCTGTTCACAGATGTGGGTAAAAGGCACCCCGCTGCACTTCATCATTGATAGTGGTAGCCAGAAGAACCTCATCTCAGCAGAGGTTGTCAAACGGTTGACCCTGCCAACAACACCGCACCCACAACCCTACACCATTGGATGGCTCTGCCAAGGAAGCGATCTCCGCGTCAACCAACAGTTTCGAATGTCGTACGGCATCAAGCCCTTCAAAGACGAGGTATTGTGTGATGTTGCTCCTCTCGAAGTTTGTGATGTTATTTTGGGCCAACCTTATTTATGGAAACGTCATGTTGTATATGAGTCTAGGCCTCATAGTGTTATTATTACTTTGAATAGGAAATTGTACATGATACTTGAGGCAGTCCCACCTAGCGCTATTTCCTTGATCTTTGCTAAGCAATGAAGGAAGGTCATCTCTCAGACAGGGAAGTTTGTCTTCTTTGTGATTCACTCTCAGAATAAGCGAAAGATTGCAGCCACATCCAGGGTCTCTGCAGCCGACCTCTCCACACAGCAGAAGCAAGTAGATAAGGTTGTGGAAGAATAATCGGATATCTTCTCCTCACCTACAGGGTACCTCTGCACTGCCAGGTCAAGCACCCCATCGGTTTGACCCCCAATGCACTGCTACCCAATGGGCCAGTCTATCGTCGCTCTTTGTTAGAGAATGAGGAGATCAAGCAACAGATCCAAGAACTACTCTACAAGGGGCACATCCACCCTAGATCATCACCTTGTGAGAGCCCAATCGTGTTGGTACAAAAGAAATATGGAACCTGGCAACTCTATATTGATTACTGGGCTCTGAATAAAATCACTGTCAGAAACCGATACCCGATTCCCCAAATCAATGACCTCCTTGATCAACTCATGGGGGCCAAATACTTCAGTAAGATTGATCTAAAGTCTGGCTACCACCAGGTCCCAATAGAACAGACAGATGTATGGAAGACCGCCTTCAAGTCAAAGGAAGGACTTTTTGAATGGTTGGTCATGCCCTTTGGTTTGACAAATTCTCTAGCCACTTTCATGAGGATGATGGACGATATCCTGCGACCATTCACCAATACTTTTGTAGTGGTGTATCTGGATGACATTCTAATTTATAGCAAGACTTGGGCAGAACACTTGTAGCATATTCAGCAGGTTCTGCACACCTTGCAACAACACAAGCTATACGCCAAACTGGAAAAATGTTCCTTCGGCATGGACAGGGTCCATTACCTGGGCTACAATATTGATCAACATGGCGTACATGTGGATCCAGCCAAGATCCAAGTCCTTTGTGACTGGCCAGCCCCGACAAAACTCACTGAGCTTCGAAGCTTCTTGGGACTTGCTAATTTCTATCGCAGGTTCATGTTGGGTTTCTCTCATACTACATGGGCCCTCAGCCAAATAAACAGGGGTGGTGGTAAGGCGAAATTTGCGTGGGTCCGGTCCCAACAACAAGCGTTTGATGATTTGAAGCAGCGCTTGTGCTCAGCCCAAGTACTTTCACTACCAGACCTGCAACATCCCTTTGAGATCGAAACAAATGCTTCAAACTATGTTGTGGGTGTCGTTCTCACTCAGCACGGCCACCCCGTGGCCTATCATAGTGAGACATTGTTAGATATTGTTCGTAAGTACCCTACATACGACAAAGAAATGTACTCCATTGTGCAAGCATGCCGCCAGTGGAGACATTACATTCTTGGGAAGGAGACAATCATCCACACTGATCATAAGCCACTTCAGTTCATGCAGACACAGGGAAAATTGCAGAATGACCGCCATCAAAAGTGGTCCACATACTTGCAGCAATTCAACCTCAACATCAAGTATAAAACATGAAGCACCAATCGCATCGCTGATTGCCTCAGCAGACCGCCAGTCGTGACACTCACCCCGGTGCTAGACTCTTGCAGCCATGAGACATCGGGATGGCCCCAACTCTATGAGACAGACCCTGACTTCGCCACCACCTACCAAATGTTGGGTGCAAATGAAGTTGTCGATAATTTCCATCTTCAGGATGGGTTGTTGTGTTGTCTGGGCCATATATGTGTTCCATCAAGTGAGTGAGCAAAGTTGATCTGGGATGCCTACTACATTCAGGTGGCAGGACACTTCGGCGTCAAAAAGACAGTGGCAATGCTATAGAAACATTTCTACTGGCTGAAACTTCGACAGGAGATCGGCAAGTATATCAGGTCCTGCACTGTCTACACTATTGCCAAACCGACCACTAAGAAACAGGGCCTATACACCCCTCTTCCTACTCTTAACAGGCCATGGGAATCCATATCAATGGACTACATGTCGGGCCTCCCATCCACCAAGCGGGGAAATGAATGTGTTTTTGTGGTTGTTGATCGCTTTTCTAAGATGGCGATTCTGGTTGCCTGCAAGAAGAGCATCACAGCAGAGGCCACTGCCAAGCTCTTCTTTGAACGAGTCTGGGTACATTTTGGAATCCCACAAACCATTGTCTCAGATCAGGATAGTCGATATCTTAGCACATTCTGGTCGAGTCTCTGGTCACTACTGGACACCAAGCTCACCAAATCCATGGCCTTCCACCCCCAGACAGATGGCCAAACCGAGGTTGTAAATTGAATGATTGTGCATATCCTTCGCATGTATAATTCAAAGAACCCTCGCACATGGGATGAGAGCCTTCCCTATGTCTAGCATAGCTACAACCAAGCCTTGCATAGCTCAACCAGCCACAGCCCCTTTCAAGTGGGGTTGGGATTCCAACCATTGGGTCCCATAGATGTTGCACTTCCCCTTGCGGTCACCTCGACTGACTCATCTCCTGCTCCAACTGAAGCTGACAAATCCACCCAGTTCATTGAGCGGATCCAGCACATCTGCCAACAGGTTCAGGATATCCTACAGAAGTCCAATGAAAAGTACAAACAACGCCATGATCAACATTGGGTGCCACATAAGTTTCAGGTGGGCGACAAAGTTTGGTTGCACTTGAAGAAAGAACGCCTTACAGGACCCCATTGAACGCTTCTCCCACTCCGTTATGGATTATACACTATCACCAAGGCCGTGGGGAATAATTCTTTTGAGCTCAACATTCCTCCTTTCCTTGTCTTGCACCCAGTGTTCAACATGGATCTCCTTCGCCCTTATTTCCCACCATTATTGGACACCTCGGAAGTAGCATAACATATGAAACCAATAGAGCTCAACCCTGACTGCATACAACAGGCATCCAATGATCATATTGTGGATAGACAGATCAAGGGCACTCGAAAACAAAGGATCCATCTTTATCGAGTTGTCAAAGCAGGGCAGCTCCTGCACCAAGGCAAGTGGCTCACCCGGGGCCAAATTCAACAGAAATTTCCTCATCTAATGGGGGACCTCAAAGCAATGGAGACCATTTCTTCTTAAGGAGGGGGGATTGATCCAGATGGATATCGGTGGTCACCCACCTTTTCCAACTGGCTCAAATTAGTTTTCTGACATTTTTGGCAATTTACTATTTTTAGCAGTTTTAACTTTTGGGCCCATTTTGAGGGCCTAAATGAATGTTTTTCGGTATCTATCTCCTCAATGATAGTTGAAGGCATGATTGATCCCCCAAAATGAATCTCCTCGATGATACCTTTCCAACAGACTATCACACACTTAAAATGAAGATCATATGAAAAAGTTACGACCCCGAGAAGTTGATGTACTAACTTACCCAAACGGGGTCCACATGACTTTTGGCGCTTCATCTCCTAGGGTTAGGTTTTTGGATGTCTAGGGTTTTTGGCATTTTTGCTTATTGTAAAAATGACTTCAGAGCCTCATTGTAACCTTTTTCTTGTGAATGCGTGCTGTCATCACATCTCTTCTCAGAGATAAGCTGCCACCATTCCAGGAAGCTTGTTTCCGATGCATTTTACAGTTTCATCTTATTTCGTTATTGAATAGAAAACTAGTTTTATTGTATCTCTGTTATTTTGTGTTAAGCACCTATTAATAATCTATATTCATTTCGTTCTGCTCATAATATCCGGATCAGTAATATAAGAGAAAACATCTCATATATGAGGGTGGGATGAGGGTGAGGGTGGGATGAGGGTAATATTAGAGAAAACATATTCTACTTTATTATTTTTTTAGGTTTAAGAATATTCAAATGGATATTACTAGTTCAATATGTAGACTAAAAGACCCACTTTGGTGTCAAACAAAATGTTGTAGACAAGGAACATTTTAGGGCTTAAATTTCGTCCATGGGTTAATTTTCCATGTTTTTTCCCAAAACAGATTCACCAATTTTCATTTTTCCTAAAAATGATTCGCCCAAATTTTATAGGTCAAAATTATTTTACCTAAAATTCACCAAAATTTGATACAAATTATATAAAATCCTTAAAAAAATTGAATATTTTTACAAAAATATCGTCAAACATTTTAGATTTTGCATATTAAGTGCTAATAAGATTCGCCAAAGTTTATACATTTTAAAACAATTCTTCGTCCTTAAAATTATCCCTGGTTGTAGTTCTAGCACTAACATATCAATACATGAAGAAGGGAAGAAAAGGTTTCCCCTAAAGTGTAAGTCTAAAACGTCAATTATGTAGAGTGAATAATAGCAAGAAGGAGAACCATTAATCGTACTCATGTTTATCAACATATGTACTTCATTTCATAAATATTCACTAAACAATCTACTATAAACAATGTCTCATTCATCACAATACACAACTAAATCACAAAGAAGTAAATATCATCTATGTACACAAAATGCTCAAAAATAAACATAACATGAAGTACTTCTTAATTAAACTCAATGACAAGTAGATACAACATTGCGATAACAAAGCTAGACCATACAACATAACCAACAAAGAACCATACAATTTTATACATCAACACTCTAGTCATAAAGACTAAGTCAAAAGCCGTAAGACAACTAGCCATATTTTGTGAATGATTAATGGCCATCATTTGACCAACAAATGCGTAGCTCACTACATGCAATCCTTTAGTTGCATTTCATCCTCCTTTAGTTGCATTTCATCTTGAAAGCTAGGGATTGCATCTCAAACATTTAGTTGTTTATATTTTCCAATTACCTTTCTTACTCTGCTCTCCCATGCTAGTGGTCTCGAATCCCCAAAATGGTGGTGTAACCTTGATTTCACATTTTCAAAACTAAAACCACCTTATATTTCCATCAAAATGAAGGGACTTACAAACCCTAAGCATACCTATTGAATCACCCTTGAGTCAACTCCAAGTTATACCACCAAACAAAGGGGCCAATTGAATCACCCTTGAGTCAACTCCAAGTTATACCACCAAACGAAGGGGCCAACTCAAGCACCACCTCTAAAGCTTTGGCCTTGAACTACGTGAAAACATCAATCTTCTAGGACCATTTGGCCATAACAATATTAGCTCCTACAAGGAAATCTTGTGCTTTCAGCTCCTGCAAGGAAATCTTGTGCTTTCTCTTGAGCTAGTGTTAAAGGCTTAAATGTATAAAACAATTCGCCACTTAGTATCTACAAAGTATTGAAGCCTCTAAAGCTCAATATACTTGGCTTGCAGGATTCAACTCCCAAGGGGTTGATTTCGCTACAATTTTAACGTCATATAAAGTGTTCTAACTCATCATTGGTCTTTTGTTAGCAATGCACTAAATGGGATCAATAATCCTATCCTCATCATCTATTAGAATGGATTTTAGCATGAAATACCTCAACAAGCTTCTCTAAAGATTTCAAAATGCCCATCCAATCTTGATCAATGATATAGATCATTAGTCTTAAAACTATTTGATTTAAAATTAATTGATTCAAACCAATTGTGCTAACCCATTATTTTTTGAAAGAAAACATGTTAACCATGATAAAGAGTGATTAACCCTGTAGTAGTGACGAACCATGGAACCCTACAAGCTACATTGTCCTAAGGGAAAACCAAACTATATATAACTAGTGACACAAACAAACCAACAATGAGAGGAAACTACTCAACACAGCCTTAAAGAAAGACCTTTAAAATGATGGAAAACAATGTGATTGAAGGGTATATATACCAGAGTATATAACATTAATTATTAGAATTGCAAATGCGGAAAACACAATTCACATATGATAATTAACAATCACATGACAGATAAGAAACACAGGGATTTCACGTGGTTCACCCAAACGTTGGGCTACGTCCACCAAGCATAGGCATCGGTTGTATTATTATTCAGATCATGGAGATTACAACAAACTAACAAGTTCTCACTTTGTCTCTCTCTCTCTCTCTGCCTCTACGGGCTTACATGTATTTATATACATTTACAAGAAACTGATTTATTAAATTCGATCCCTATCCATATTCTAACTTGGTCTATTTGGTTGTAACCAATGAAGAATAATATGATCCAAATCCATCCTTGAAGGAATTCGTTGTCACCAAATCCCAACAATCTCCACCTTGACAACAATTAACCTGATACCTTGCTCCTTCCTTTTGTTCATCACCTTTTATGCAAGCCAAGAGAAGTCAAACACCACTGCAGCTTCTCTAATAACACTGGTTTTATGATCTCGCATGTGTGACTTGCACAAGTTTGGATTTCCTGAGGGGTCACTCCACCTCCAACATGTCTTCCACAACTGTGTTGTGAGATTTAGTGATTGATCTCCTTCTATCCAAGACACCTGTATTACAATATAAATTACAATTATCACAGACCATCTCAGTGTAACCATTATAGGTGACATTTTTGCTTCTCAAACGCTGAAGCACCCATTTCACTGCAACACTTGAATTTGTCACGTATCTGACAACATCATTAGCATGTGAAAAATCTAGTCTTAACCATTTCATCACATACAACAGACCTCCTATTGAACTTACACAAGACATAACCTTTTCTTCTTTATAGAAAGGAACTATGCTCGAAGAAAACTTATAATGGAAAGAAACAGGGATAAAAACTGGTTTTACAATGTTCATACTGAACTCCAACCACAACTTACCATTACTGTGTACTTCTATGCCCATAATTTGTTTTGTTGCTCCTTGATCCCTCATCTGAATTGTCCTGTCCACCTGAGTCATTTTCTTACTGATTTTATCCATGCTTCGGCTTGCATCAATCATATCATCAGAAAATAACATCAAGACTGTGAATGTACTATAAACTATATAGTCATTCCTACCCTTTGAAAAATTCTGATTCACTATGAAGGATTCAAACCTCTTGCATATTTGCTTGGGTACTAATAGGCCATACAATGAATTTTCTAGCATGCAAACAAATTTACTGTTGTGATCTTGAATGAACCCTTTTGGTTGTTCCATACATACTATATCTCTGTCAATGATGACCTTGTGAGAAGTAGGATCCCACACACAACATCCCTTTATACCACAATCATAACTTATAGAGATATAAAACAAGCAGGAATTCGGAAACAAAGATTTTAAGTTTGGAAATGATTTACCGCTTACCAGTACCTGTAATTCTTTCTTTCTCTTATGACCTTGATGCTTCTGCCATAAACAAGAATATGCATCTGTCACTTCAGATGCCACTTCACTACTCCCTTCCAGCTTATAAAGGTTATCAACCGTTGTTTCCTTCATCACTACTAAATTACCTTTCGACAATGTGAGTGCTCCACCTTAACCTGTATACTTATATCCACAAGAATCCAACACTCCCAATGAAATCAAATTTGATTTAATTTTGGGTACATATCTAACATTCGTTAATTCCCTAACAATACCATTGAACATCCTGATTCTAATACTGCCAACCCCAACAATTTTACAGCGAATACAATTTCCCATAAACACTACACCCTCATAAACAAATTGGTAAGAAATGAACCAATTTCTATGTGAGCACATGTGGTGGGAGGCACCTGAATCTAATTGTCATTATTCTTGATATTGTAAATTACTAGAAACGAATAAAACTTGATCAGTCATACCTGAATTTGTTACAGCCAAATTTACTTCCTTCGTAGAGTTTTCCTCAGATTCCTTTCTCTTCCAACAATCTTTCTTGAGATGTCATGTTTTTCCACAGTGCCAGCATTTTGCTTTACCCTTTCTGTGTCTTGACTTAGATCGAGAAAAAATTCTCTCAGTCTACTCTTTAGTTCGACCTCTGACCAGCATCGCCTCTGAAGTTGAGGTTTCTTTACTAGATTTTCTCCTCATCTCCTCAGCCAACAAAGCTCCCACAACAGAGTCCTAATCTAAAACATCTGTTGAGCTAAAGCTAATAGAAGTGACTAGATTATCCCAAGAATCAAGCAACGAACACAATAGTGTAATAGCCTTATCTTCATCTTCGAATTTAACTTCTATACTAGTCAATTGAACTATAAGGGTATTGAAGGTATTTAAATGGTCAGCAACTTTTGTACCTTCTTTCATCCGCAAACTGTACAACTGTCTCTTCAAGTAGATTCTGCTCGTCAAGGACTTCTTCATATATAGACTTTCCAACTTGCTCCATAAGCCCGATGTGTATCCTCTCCTATGATATTAAACAAAACATCATCCGCCAGACATAAACGAATGGTACTAAGAGATTTTGCATCTAGATCTTCTTATTCCTCATTCGTCATGGTTGTTGGTTTCTTTGACTTGCTTGCCGATGCTTTTTGCAACCCTTGTTGCGCCAGTAAATCCTGCATCTTGAACTTCCAGAGCTCAAAGTTGATTTTACCGCTGAAATTTTCAACTTCAAACTTCAAACTTCGCATCTTAGCCATTAGCACAAAATATCCAAATACCCAAATCACTACTTATAATAACCAAAGCCTTTTTTTAAAAATAATATAACCTTATATTCAAAAGATTAAACCCAAAAAATTAATGGTGAAAAAAGTTTTTAAAAAGTATTTAATTTTTTTTTTTTTAATTCTTAATAAAAAGAACCTTTTATTAAATCCACCAAAACAACTCCAACTCTTTAAAATAATAGTTAAATATCCTTATGATTTCATACCTTAAACCCTTTTAAAAAGGAAATTCAATTCTTTGAAAAACTCAAAGAATTCTCGTGACTTTAAAAAACATGCCCTTTTAAAACATGTGAAATTTGAAAAAAAGGAGATCATGAATTTTGTTTTATGCTTAGTATATAATATTCCAATTAAAACATGTGAATCATATCTTTAGGGAGTCGTAGTCTCACCTCTCGATACACATAGAGTGTGATAATCTTAAAGAGTCGTCGCACTGTACCATATTTCTGGACTGTGGTGATTCCAGGCTTTCAATTACGTGAGAAGTATGACGTTGCACCCTTTTAGAGGAGGGACCTGTGGCAATGTTGAATTTGATGCACCTCACACAGATTTCACTCCTGCGGTTTCTCTGAGAATTTGACGCTCCTCCAACCAACTCTGATACCACTTGTTAGAATTGCAAATGCGGAAAACACAATTCACATATGATAATTAACAATCACACAGATAATAAACAAGGGATTTCACATGGTTCACCCAAACGTTGGGCTACGTCCACCAAGCATAGGCATCTATTGTCTTATTATTCAAATCATGGAGATTACAACAGACTAACAAGTTCTCGCTTTGTCTCTCTCTCTACCTCTACGGGCTTATATGTATTTATATACATTTACAAGAAACTGATTTATTAAATGCAATCTCTATCCATATTTTAATTTGGTCTATTTGGTTGTAACCAACTCAGAATAATAGGATCCAAATCCATCCTTGAAGGAATTCGTTGTCACCAAATCCAAACATTAATTGTTTTACTGAGGGTAGTTGAAAATGACTACTACTCCCAAGCCGTAATCTAAACATTCTAGGAAATGACTCTGCTCCGGTTATTATTTAGGGGACATTTACCCGAAATCTTAAATTTTTTTATTAAATCCACATATTTAAGTAATTATTTCTGTATAATCCAATTATAACCTTAAACCCAATGAAAAATACCAACCTCACTAAACCGCCACCATAGCGCTCTTAAACCCTGATACCGTACCCTAAATGACTGACTCCTTTCCATGGTCGTGATCTGAGGTATTTTGAAGCCCATCGGGGTTTCATAAAAGGCCATGAGAAAAATGCACAGGCTTCGACGAGAATTCCCACTGTGGAACCAAAAGGAACTTACATTGCGCGTGAGTGAATGCAATTGGCATGTGAGAGTGAAAGATTAATGAGCGCATGTGTATATGTGTGTCAAGTTTGTCTACAATAAATAATTGGAGGCTTTAAGAGACGTATACCCCTAGTCGATCATGACATTGTTTTCAAACAAGAGATTGTAAGCGCAGACCAACAGCAGTGAATTAATGGTCATCAACCTTATCTCAGGTTCTCCTCCAGCTCAATGGAATTCTTCTCGCCTCCGCTTTACTGAGCATTGACGAAGCAGGTCAATTCTGCTAACGCGACGAAGAAATTTATCTGGATTCAATGTTTCGATGTTTTTAGTGACGATTGTGAATGAATTTTCGAAACGTCCAACATTTTAAGTGAACATTCCGCCTGAAAAAAATAACTATATAAAAATGTAAGAATAATCCTTGATATTGTCCAAACTTTATTTAACTGGTTTTCCATCCTTTAATATTGTCCCTGATTCTCTAAATTGGCATTCTTCTCTATACTTGTCGCTATATACTTGTTGTTATGTATTCTTTGTTGTACAAAATCTATCTTTGCCCCTAGTTTGACTGGGTCCTGCACAAAGTCACCAACGTACTCCTAAAAAAACCTCATCCATCACTAAATTTCCCTTTTCATTGACGATATATTCCAGGTCTAGCAATTCTACCAATGAATCCTTAGGGTGCCTTTCTTTGTGCTTGGATATAAATCTAGAGAGATTCCTACGGAATTCTTGATGGAATGAGCTATAAGAGGAAACACTCTTACCTTTTTAAATATTCTCCCCTCTTAAAGCACCTAGGAATACATTGGACCATACTCTTTTTAGAGCTTCTTCCCTTTTGTTTACTCCATCATTCATCAAGATATTCGTTAGTGTTTTTGTAAATCTACCGTCATGGGATGGAAGTAAGAGGTCGAAGCCTCTACCAATTCTTGCATGGTACTGTATTTAAGGATTTGCTTTAACTTTCAAAGTCACAAGTTCAATTTTATTGTTGACAACCACCAATTATGATAGAGGGATTTAGGGACACTTTTTAAATTAGTTTTTTTTTATGATATTGAAAACCAAAATTCAGTCTCATTCACTACATTTTTTAAAACTAAACTAGGCGACCAAAATATTTGCAAACTTATTGATGTCTTTTCCTCCTACAAAGGCATAAATATAGATCAAAAGTGCTTGTAGTGCATCCCTAAAGCATCCCTTGCTTTGGGAGTTCCCATATTGTCTTTCGATGCTCTGTCCAAATTGAGTTTGACATACCCCTTGGCCTTTGGTGACTATTTGGATAGAAAATTTTCTCAAAAAGAGAGTTACAAGTAATGTGAGGATTGAAGTTCATGTTACTCCAAAAGGTTTAGATGATAAAACTTTCTCTGTGTCATTTTTAGTTCCTCCTCTCCCCAATTTCCAACCTTGAACATTTCACAAAGATTGTGTTTTATCACTTTTCATATGTGTTGTTGTCTTTGTGGATTCTTCCATTTCTTTCTTTTCGGAGATTTTAGATAAGGAAGCTTTGGAAAAGGTGCCAAAGCCGATTTGTTATTTTATTGACAAAGGTAGAGGGGTGCTAACTTTCTAAAAACTCCACCAAGTTTTTCCTTGCTTCTAGGAATTATTGAAAGATATACCTACCTTTCTCCCATAGCTCAACCATGACTGCAATTCTTGAGTCTCTTCCTCCTATTAATAATTTGGACATCTAGAAGGTCCTCTACGTCTTAGTTTGTCATAGGTTAGGATTTTTTTGTGTGCTACCAACCAAACGAAGGAACCAATATTGGGCCATTAAAAGGTGTCCAGATTAATTTCCATATCTATGCCTTCACTAGGCCCCGTTGATTTCATTATTGAAGTTCATAAGATATTTTGACCTCATATGTACCTACACCTTGCATCCCCATCTATTAATATCATATTCTTTATGTGCTCTATTTTTTTTATTTCTTAGGATCTCTTCCAACATGGGCTTTTAAAGAGCTATGAGGGTTGTTGGCCAAAGTCGATGATCCTTCCTCTAAGAATCAACTTCTTCATTGCAAATCAATTCCAAGTAGATTTCAACCTTATGCTATCCATTGGGCTCAAAATCCTATCTCATGGATTCAAAATTCATAGGAACTGAAGGAGGGATCCATTGGTGCTAGGGATCATAACAAAAAACGGCCAAATCCCCTATGCCAATCTCCCATAAGCTTTCTTGTTGAATGAGAGAGAAGTGTTGTCTTGCATTGTCCCAAATGAAGGAGCTTAGACGTGTCTAATGTAATCTTATTAAATGTTCTTCCTCTACTCATCTCGCATACTTTCCTCACTAGATTTTTCCCTAAAGTGCATTTATATTATTAAGCCAATGCCATAGTAAATTCCCATAATGTTGAGTTCATCCCTTGGAGATCATGGATGTTGAGTGCTCCTTTATTATGAGGAATTAGATCAAGTAATCATAGGCCATTTACTTTGATACTTTATCCCTCCCCCAAAAATTTCCTTTATTCTTTGAATAGATTCTAAGACCTTCTCGGGCACTACTAAGGTTCAAAATAGATAAAAGGGGATGGCTTTCAAGAAAGATTTAATTACAACAAACATGTTAGCTAATGAAAAATAGTGATGGGTCAAGGAAAAGAGCCTACTTCCCAATTTTTATATAAGAAACACTTGAGAGATGTTCATGTCTATTATTTCAAACAATGGTACACCGAGGTATTTGGAAGAGAGAGCTCTTTAAAATCCCAACAACCTTCCAATATTTCTTTCAACATCTCACATAGTGTTGAGAAAGAATAGTTGAGGTTTTTCCTTGTTTAGTTTGCCTCTTGAGGCTATAAGGAAAGAATCTAAAATAGCTTTGAATATTTTTGCATTACAAGTTGTTGATTCACCCATACTCAAGGTGTCATCAACACACTGCAGGTTTGAGGTTTGAGAGACAACTATCATCATCAATATAAGGGATACTTCACAAGCAATTCTAATATTTGCCTGGCGTAAAAGATCTACTAAGACCTTTAGTGAGGAGAATAAATAGGAAGGAAGAGACAGGTTCCTCTTTTTGGATTCCATTGTATTAGTATTCAATGACAACAATGAACACAATAATAACTCGAAGTTTGTTGTTTGTATTTTTAAACTCTCGAGAGAAGCCTTAATAGAGATAAGATGAATCTTGATATTTTATATTTCCTCTTAACTCTAATCGATATGAGAGCAAAGCCTAAGTCCCACCAATGAATGCAATAATAACTTGCAGTTTTTTTTTTTTTTTTTAACTCTCAAGAGAATATTTCATAGAGGTAAGATGAATCTTTTATACTTTGTATGAAGATTTTCTTGTAAGAGGGCAAAGCCCAAGTCTGAGTTTTCCAATAAAATACAAATGTTTTATTTTTGACACTATCAACAAAAACAACCTTGCATTATGATTTATATTTATATCTTCTTTGTGTCCATTCTTAGTATCCAAGGGCCCATGGAAACCTCTAGAAACATGATCATGGACTACAAGATCACCCAACTGGAAATCTAGGTCTTTAAGATCAAAGAATAGGTTTTTAAGATCGAAGAATAAGTCTCTAAGATCAATAACATGCAATAATAAGCTTCTAAGATTGACAACTTGAAATAACAAGTCTCTAAGATCAACAAATTGCATGCAGAGGTTTCTAAAACTAATGGCCAACTATAGATTGTCCTTGCATCCCTATCAACAATAGGGTATTGGTAGAAGTCATTGAGGTTGTCAGACAATGGAAAATCATCCACAAGAGGAAACCATCACATAAGGCCACCCTTTGAGGATAATCAACATTGTATGTTCCAAAAATTGACTAAAGTTGATCTAAACAATTTCATTGGTTCCAACCTAATAGGATGGGTTACCTAGATGGAACACTACTTTTCCCTCCAAGGTATTAATGATGACCATTTGAAACTTCAGGTGTCTTTGTTTAATACTTATATCAGGATCATTTACAATGATGGCAATGGCATCATCAATCCTATAGGGGGTACAATGTTTGGATCCAATTTGAGAAGGCCATATGTGCTCAATTCAAAATAGATATTAATTTTTTGGGGCAGTTAACCAAGTTGTGTCAAATCGTCATAGTCAAAGACTATTGCTTCCTTCGAGAAATTAGCAATATGTAAAAAACGTATAATTGATATGTTTTTCAAGGAATAATTTATTAGTTTTTTGAAAAGGGAGATTAGAGCACAAGTCTAGATAGCTCACCCTACTACTTCGATGGTGACCTCTTAGCTATCTAGAGAAGCACATGTGGTGGTTGTTAACTTTCTAATCTCGACGCCTAAGTAAATTGCTTACTGGTGATTTCCTTGTTGTAAATCAAATTAGCAGCTCACAAAACATAATACACTTGCTATAATAATTAACTAAAATAAATAGTGAAAGCAATACAGGAAACCAAATCTCATACAGAATACACAAAAATATTATTGCCTTCAAATTAGCTAATCATTAGAATAATAACAAATATTTCAAGGGTTCCCTTACCAGGAAAATGACCCACTGAGAAACACAGAAAACTATCTAGACAACACCTGCAAACCTTAGTAACTCCTTCGTGGTTGTATGATCTCGTACTATCACTTCTCAAATATGTACATGTCTATACTCACAGTCACCCATGTACATATGCACTTTTGTGCATTGTATTTCGCCTACATACATGCTTTGACTGACCTATGAAGTGCGTACAACCTTGTTATGTTGTTGTTGCTCTTATTTGTTGGATCTTCTTGTAGTTGCCCTCGTTCTCTCTTCTCCCTGAGCTATATTGATCTCTAAATGAAATTCCTTCTCCACCTATCTGATATCTCCTTGAGAAAAAGTCCTTATTTTCTCTCTCTCTATGATATGATCATAGAAGTGTATCATCATTTACCCTAACCTTGCTTTTATAATATTGAGTTATGACCTAACCCTAATCTCCAAAGTGATTGACAATTGAGATTAAATCTCATCTCACTTGAGATCAATGGATAAGCTTTAATTCACTAATGCTAATAACTTTATCATTTCCTTAAATAAAACTCAATTAATTAATAAAATCACTTTACTTTAATAATTCCTTTAATTAAAATAAATTACTAAGGTAGAAGGATTTGGATGACTTCCACACGTCTAGACACTTAGACCTATGCGAAAGTACCTATCTGATCCTACAAACATCAACACTCCCTCTTAGTGAGGAAGGTATTTTGCATGACTACAAGTTTGTCTGATCCGAATCTT
Organism: Picea engelmannii; assembly: GCA_009831015.1. Lineage (NCBI taxonomy): Eukaryota > Viridiplantae > Streptophyta > Pinopsida > Pinales > Pinaceae > Picea > Picea engelmannii. The sequence continues at coordinate 328,586 of ML780808.1, forward strand.
AGGGGGGATTATAGTCTAAGGTTGGATGTATAAGTCATAAATTCATATTTTTATGTAAAAGGGAACTTGATAGATATGTAGTTGATGGAGTCAAACCTAATCAAAATTGACTTCGTAAAAAAGACACCTTATAAAAAGGAAATATGAAGAGAGTCAAGGTTGAGAATGAGAGGTCCCAAAATTGGCACCATTGCATGTAATGGTTCTTCTTAATGGAACCCTTCTTCTCCAACTCTCTCTTTCTCATATTTTTGTATTTTATTCAGTTCATGGATTTTCATCAATGTTCCTGTGATTAATTTCATGGCAGATTTATATGATTTTTCTCCTCCTCTCTCAAAATTCAAGCCTTATGGATCTTATCCCTCAGGATCTGGATCATTGGTATCAGAGAATATTACCACTCCATGTCAACTAGGGTTTGAAGCATATTTTAGGTTCAAATATTTGCAGCAATATCCAACCTCATTTTGGCACTTTTGATGATCCATATGGATGTCAATGTCCTCCCACCTATTCCAATTGGCTCATTTTGGCAGTTTTTTTCTAGTTTTCGGGTCCCGAATTTCCAGGGATGTTTTGACACCCTAAACAACATTTTTAGGGCTCACCATGATTAAACTACAGAAAAATTCAAATTATAATGGCAACATGTGTAGTCCTCGGATAGACCTTTCCAACGGGATGTCGTGCGCCTAAAACGGAGTTCGTATGCAAAAGTTACAACCCCGGGAAGTTGATGTACTAACTTACCCCAATGGGGCCTAGATGACCTTTGGTGCTTCATCTCCTAGGGTTAGGTTTTTGGATGTATATGGTTTTAACATTCCTATTTATTGTAAAAATTCTTTGGGAACCTCATTGTAACCATCTTCTTGCGAATGAGCATAACCGTCACATCTCTTCTTAGCGATAAGCCTCCACCATTCTAGCAAGCTTGTTTTTAGTCTGCATTTTACAATTTCAACATATTTCCTTATTGAATAGAAGCCATTTTTATTGTATATTTGTTATTTTTCATTGTGTTTATGTGTTAATAATAACAATAATCTCTATTCATTTTGTTATGCTCATAAAATCTGGATCAATCGAAGTCCATTTGTTGGGTCGTGCATTGTAAGTATCACAGTTGGTCCACGGGAATTACAGGGTTTTTCTACCCTCAAACCTCTGTTCACTATTGCAGGAGCATGCTTACATGGATTCACTACATCCATTGGTTTGCAACATTTTCATAAATTTTGTAGGGTTTCCATGCTTCCCACGAAGGTTCCATGGCCTCTACAACAAACCATGATTCTCTACAAACCCTTGACATCCTTTAATGGCCCTCTACACTCGATTCTCTCATATTCAACGTTATTGCAAATTCATGCAACCATTTTATAGCTTAAAAAAATCTACATGCAACATCTAGAAGCTTGGGCAACATCATTTCATCCCTTTCTCAACTTACCCACAACTATATGAGCGCCACAAGAGCATAATAATGAACGAAATATATGGCAGTTATCTTCTGCAAAATTTATATAGGTTCCATGACCTCTAGAGAGTATTTCAAAGGGAATACTATAGCTCATATTAAAGCATTCTTTGTTGGCTCAAATGGTTTTATTATGGAATTTCATTTTGTTTCCCGGTTTGTGATATGATTGATTGAAGTACCAAAGGTTTGTATAATAGTGCAACCCTGCGTCCCTTGAGTTTCAGGAAGAGTTTTCTCATTCCAATGGATACAAAAGAGAAAGTATATTATATCAATGGAAATATCTCTTTGATACCTCAAACGGGTCTTCAACAGAATTTGATTTCATAATCTATATCAAAAGATATGAACAAAATTGCAACTAGAGGTCCACTGCCAGAAAAATAGGACTTTTTTTCATTTCAATTTTTTTTTTTGGATTTATCAAATCCTATTGTAATTTTTTTGTACCCATGTAAAATATCCCATAAATTGTAATCGACATTAACAACAATCTTTCCATTTCCAACCTAGTTATGGGTCATCCAAAAACCCATGGTTATGGGTTAACCACACAAAGCCCTTCTCTTCATTGGCACTTGACACATTATAATCATGATGGTACAATGAACATAATGGGGTATATTTTTTTTAGCATGGGTGAAATGATGGGGACCATCATTTTCTAAGGGGGGGAATTGATCTGAATATTAGGGGGGATTATAGTCGAAGTTCAGATGTATAAGTCATAAATTCATATTTTTATGTAAAAGGGAACTTGATAGATATGTCATTGGTGGAGTCAAACCTAATCAAAATTGACTTCATCAAAAAGACACCTTATAAAAAGGCAATAGGAAGAGAGTGAATGTCGAGAAGGAGAGGTCCCAAATATGGTCTCATTGCATGTAATGGTTCTTCTTCTCTAACTTTCTCTCTTTCTCATATTTTTGTAGTGTATTCAATTCATGGATTTTCATCAATGTTCTTGTGATTAATTTCATGGTGGATTTGTATGTTTTCTCTCCTCCTCTCTTAACATTCAAGCCTTCTGGATCGTTTCCTTCAAGACCTACATTATTGTCCCTCAAGAACACAAACTTCCCTTTAACCAAGAGTTTGGTCAAAATGTTTACAACCTGCTCATCTATGGAAACATATTGAAGCTTGACTACTCCCTTCTAGATCTTATCTCGGATGAAGTGATACCTGATATAAATATGCTTGGACCTATCATGGAATATTGGATTCTCATAGAATTTGATACAACTCTGATTATCACAGTATATCACTATGGGCTCCAACTCCTGATCAATTAAACTTGTGAGAACTTTGTGAAGCCAACTGTCTTCACAACTAGCCATACTCGCTACCATATACTATGACTATGCTAAACTAATTGCTATGGAAGTTTGCTTCCTATTGAACCATTTTATCACTATTGATCCTAAGTTAAAGAATCACCTTGAGGTGTTCTTCCTATCCACTACACTCCCTACCCAATCTAAGTCTGAATATCCTTGCAACCTCACTCCATCACCTCCAAGATACCTCAATCCATCCTCCATTATACCTCTAAAGTACCTAAGCACATTCTTTTTTTCTATCCATTGCACCTGCCTTGTCTCCACCATGATCTGACTCAAGGTGTTCACAACAAAACATATATTTGGCTTGGTGTTGAACAAATACATCAAGGACCCTATCAACTACCTATATATCCCGTGATCTACCAACTCTGAATCTGAAGTGACAACCTTATTCAGGTTGGTAACCATAGGTGTAGCCATTGGTGTATAGTCCTCTATCATGAATCTCCTCAATATATCCACTATTTACTTCCCTTGACCAATGAATATCTCCCAGGATATTTTCCATACCTCTCACCCCAAGAAATAATGCATCAAGCCAATATCCTTCATCTCAAGCTCTATATCCAAATCTACTTTTCACCCTGCTATAAGCTCCTTTGCACCTATGAGAAACAAATCATCCATGTACAACACCAAGATGAGTGGACCAATCCCAACAAGTATGAAGTGAAAGTTAGGATCCACCTCACTCATAGTGAAGCCTATACTCTACAAGTATATGTCAATCCTAGAATACTGCGCCCTTAGTGTTTGTTTGAGTTCATATAAGGATTTCTTAAGTCTGCACACATGAGTCTCCCTCCCATGTACCTCAAATCCCTAAGGTTACTATAGATATACTTCTTCCTTAATGATCCCATTGAGGAAAGTTTTCTTCACATCAATCTGGTGATTCCTCCACCCCCTAATTGAAGCAATAGAAATAACAACTTGAATAGAAGCATACCTAGTGACTGGAGCTAATGTCTCATCATAGTCCACTCCCTCTCTCTAAGAGAATCCTCTCTCCACAAAACTTGTCTTGAAATTCTCAATGCTACCATTTGTAGCATGCTTGATCTTGTAGAGCCACCTGGAATTCTCAATTGACTTCGCCTCTAGTCTCAACACTATGTCCCAAACATCATTCTTCATGATAGAGTTGTACTCCTCCACCATGGAATATCGCCAAACCTGTTAATCTTCCACTTCCTCAAAACTAGAAGGCTCAACATCAATTATACTACTCATAAGTTCCATATAGTTAGGAAACTTCCTTGGAGGCCTACTCTTCCTAACTGCACTCCTAGGAGCCTCACTGGCATCCCTCAATGTCTGCAATAACCACATGGGTCTCCTGGCAGAAATAAAATAGGTTATCTCCTCCTCCACACCTGAAATTTAACTTCCTGAAATGGAAGTTGTTGAGTGTTTCTCATTCGAAGCCTCTTTCTCCTCGTCCTCTTCTACTGCTGGTGACTCCTGAGATTTCCTCGATGCCAAGTTCTCCTCAAAATTAACATATTTTCTCACAATTTTCTTTTGTTGCATTGGTATGAAGATATTGTAATCCTTTGATATCTTGTTGTACCCCACAAATATACCCTTATGTCATGAAGGCTCTAGATTTTTCCTCTTATCCATAGGCACATGGATGTATACTGGACAACAAAATATCCTCAAGTGTCTTATCTCTGGCTTCAAACCTGAGAACGCCTCCTCCAGAGTCCTTTCCCCCAATATCCTGTGAGGACTCATGCTCTACACATAAATTGTCGTGTTACAAACCTTTGCCAAAAGAAACATAATAAAATCCTGATCATGTATCATAGCCATGTAAGAACCGATGATGGACCGGTTCTTTCTCTCTACAACCCCATTCTATTGAGGGTTGTATGAGACTATCAACTCTCTCTTGATCTTTACCTCCTTGCAGAAAGCCTTGAAATAATTGGAGGTGTACTCTCCCCCATTATCCAACCTCAATACCTTGATCCTCCTCCCTATTTGGTTCTCCACTTAAGCCTTGAACTCCTAGAACCAACTGAAGACCTCATCCTTGGTATTCATAAAGAAGATCCAGGTTTTCTTGGAAAATTCATCAATGAATGTCACATAATATGATGATCCCTGCACTGATGCTACTGAAATTATCCCACTCACATATAAATATATAATATCCAAGATGCCCTTGGACCTACTCTCATTGCTTGAAAAACTAGCCTTGGCATTCTTGCCAATTGCACACCCTCTACATATGCCCTATTGCTAAATTTGGTACACCAGTGACAATATCCCTCAGAATCAACAGTACCTTGTAGTGTAGGTGTCCCAACCTCTTGTGCCATAGCTCACACAGGTTGTCATTGTCATGTACCAATTTTCGAACATGCTTTCCCATTGATCTAGAAGGATCCAAGAACGCTTACAAAGGTCTAGGAGGATTTGGAATGCTCACAGGGATCCAGAAAGGGTCAGAAAATCTCAAAATATGATAGTCTCAAAAGTTTGATAAAAGCACATCATTGTGAAGAGCTCGTCATTATATTTCCAAAGGTGCAAACAACAAGTCAAATTGAGTTTGTATGCAAAAGTTATGACTGGTCAAAGTTTAGGTCAACCATGGAAAAAGTCAACCCTGAGGAGACATGTGGTAGGATCAAAAAGAGACATGTGGCAGGCTCACAAGTTGACAGGTAGTAGCTCCAAGGTGATGTGGCACATGTGGGGTGATGCAGCATGACAGTTGGCAGGTTGATTTGGCAAGTATCTCCAGGCATCCAAGTGATTCAATCAACGTTTGACACATGGCATTAGGTAGCCAATGAGAAGTTGCCACGTGGAAGCTTCCCATTGTCCTATATGGTTTATGTGTTATAAAATTATTATGGAGTCCATGGGAATCGACCCCATGACCTCCATAGCTTCCAATTCTTAACCAATATGCCAAATACCACTTATTTAACGAGATTTTCTCTCAATATAGCATTAAGTTGCCACAAATTTAGGGGATTTGGTTAAGGGGACGCCCTATTTAATGGGCATGCACCCCAATGTTGTAAACACATTCCAAGGATATACACACCTTCCAAGGCTTTGGACACACAATTTTATGCGGAGCTTTTGGTCTCGTAATGCATGTCAAGGGTACAAGGCATATGAGGCTACACTGTAAAGCATGCCAAATGGTACCTTGACACAATTTCAAGTATTTTATATCAACTTTGCATGATTTTTCACCAGGAATTCAATGGTGCACTCTATGTCTGCATTTCATCAAAGCAACAAAAAGTCATTGTATTATTTTGTGTGCCAAGGAGATTCTAGGGCACTGTAAGCATAATATAGTCGACTTTATACTCATTTTTCTCATTTTTTCGAGAGGAATGCAAGAGTGATGTCCTTTTCTACGTCAGAGTAGCATATTTGAAAGGAGTCTTCAACTCTTGTATTGTAAATTTCGTTTATTATACTTGAAGCATTTGAGCATTAATAAAGTGATTTTGCATTTGCTTATGTAAGATGGATTATGCAAGTTATGATCATCAATTAAAGTGTTCGTATGAATAAGATAAATCACTTCCATGCTATTAGAACTATCAATAAAATATTTTGGAATATGAAAGTGGTGTTGAAATTAGTGATATTTTCATATCAAGTGTTGTATAGGTTCTATCCATTTTTGGATCAAGTGGTATCAGAGAATGTTTGATAGGTGAATGCTTACAATGGATAAACACAAGTGTGGTGAAGAAAAAATTGAGAGTTATAATACAGAGATTGGTTCAAGGAGATTCACTTAAAGAGAAGAGATGGCTTCACCAAGTAAAATAGGTCCTTATGAATCTAAAGATTATTTGTTCAATTCCTTTAATCGGATGAAGGAGTGATGGAAGAGCTCTACAGTGAGAGGGGATTACGAAAAGGAGAAAGTTTTGGACAAGTTAGGAAATAAGATGATCTTCCTCCTTCTCCAACCCCTTCAAGACCTCCTTCTTCACCTCCTTTATATGCTTCCACTTCTTCACCCTCATCTCCTCGTAATAAAATTGCTTCAAAGAAGTCATTGTTAAAGTTGGATGTCAAGTTTAACTTTCCCATGTATAATGGCGATTCTAATGCAGAGAAGTTAGACAATTGGATTCAACAAATGGAATTTTATTGTCATGTTCAACAGATTGATGAAAATGAGGTAAAGATTCAATTGGCCTCTCTTAGGTATAGTGTTGATTTGGTGGGAAGGTAAACTCTAGGAAGGTATCCAAAAGAGAGATAATATTCTCTCTTCTTGGTCAGAATTCAAAGTTGCATTAAGAAAACAATTTTATCCTTTGGCATATCGACAAAAGGAAATTATGGAATGGAAATATCTAATGAAAGGAAAAGGACACAGTGTGCAGGATTTTACTAAGGAGTTTAGGAAGAAAATATTGGCTTTAAATATTTCATTACATTCTACAAAAACTCTTATGAAATACATTGGTGCTTTTCATAGTTACATTTGTCATACTCTTCTTTTGTTAAATCCCACTAATTTTGATGAAGTGTGTGTTCAAGTTGTGTATATTGAGTCCAGAGGGAAGGATGCTAAAGATGGTTCCTCCAAGGAGTTTTCTCAGCATAAGAGAAATAAGAAAAAGGGAAAAGAGAAACATGAAGCTACAGTAAAGAAGGACGAAGCAAAGCTCACATGTACTCATTGCAAGAAAAGTGAACATGATGAAGATCATTTTTGGAACATGCATCCTACATTAAGGCCTAAAAAGTATGGAGGAAAAGGAAAACAAAAGGCTATTGTCACATTCCAACAAGATTTGGGATCCAAATCAGGTGACGAGGCACGAATCATAGTTGTAGGTGTTGTGAATGAAAGAAAGAATGTGTCTATGATGTCTGCAAAAGAAAGTGAAGGATATGAATTGGAATATAATAATGAAATATTCAAGTTATCTCCTAGTCATGAAGTGTTTCATAATTCTCCAAAGTTGCCACATGAAGGTCACTTGCATGCAATATTTCTGAAGTTGATAAGTGACATGGATTTTGCTAGGAAGAAAAGGAATGTTGTTAATTCATTGTCATTAGCATCTATATGTTCGCTACTATTGTTGATATGTTGTGCATGTCCAATAGTGGAAAATATGAATGTAGATAGATGTGGAAGTCTAAGAATGATTTATTATGTTAAAATCATTATTTCATCCTTCATCCTTGTTATTCAGCTAATTGTAATGAGTCAAGTGGTTCAAGCATGGGGAAGAGACACATGTCAAGTGGAGAGGCGTCTCCCTCATTTAATGTTTGAATGAAAACCTTTTGGTAGTCTAAAAGCTTCCCAGTGGGGAGGAATGATCCAAGAACGCTCGCAGAGATCCAAGAGGATCTAGAACACTCACAGGGATCTAGAAAGGGTCAGAAAAGATCAAAATTCATCTGTCTTAAAATTTCAAGAAACATACATCATTGTGAATATATCATCTTCATATTTCCAACGGCGCAAACGACAAGTCAAATAGAGTTTGTATGCAAAAGTTATGGCTGGTCAAACTTCAGGTCAACTAGGGAAAAAGTCAACACTGAATAGACACATGGTAGGCTCAAGGGTTGACAAGTGTTAGATATAGGGTGACTTGGCACATGTAGGGTGATGTGGCATGACAATTGGTAGGTTGATATGGCAAGTACCTCCAGACATCCAAGTGGTTCAATCAGCGTTGGACACATGGAATTAGGTAGCCAATCAAACACTGCCACGTGGAATATTCCCATTGGACTATATGGTTTATGAGTTATAAAATTATTATGGAGTCTGGGAGAATCGATCCCATGACCTCCATAGCCTCCAAGTCTTAACCAATATTCCAACTACCCCTTATTTAATAGGATTCCCTCTCAATATAGCATTAATTTGCCAGAAATTTCGGGGATTTGGTTAAGGGGTGCACTATTTAATGGAAACACGCCCCAATGTTGTACATGCATTCCAAAGATATACATGCATTCCAAGGATTTGAACACAAAATTTTATGCAGATATTTTGGTCTTGTAATGCGTGTTGAGGGTACAAGGCATATGAGGCTACACCGTAAAGCATGCCATCAAGTATTTTATATCAATTTTGCACAACTTTTCACCGGGAATTCAATGGTGCACTCTGTTTTTGCATTTGATCAAAGAAACAAAAATTCATTGTGTTATTTTGCATGCCAAGGAGATTTTGGGACATTATAAGCAAAATATAGCCAACTTTATACTCACTTTTCTCATTTTTCGAGAGGAATTCAAGGGTGATGTCCTTTTCTACGTCAAAGTAGCGTATTTGAAAGGCGTCTTCAGATATTTTATTGTAAATTCCTTTTATTGTACTTGAATAATTTGAGCATTAATAAAGTGATTCTACATTTTCTTATGTAAGATGGATTATGAAAGTTATGATCATTAGTTAAAGTGTCTGTTTGAGTAAGATAAATCACTTCCATGCTATAAGCATTGTCAATAAAATATTTTGGAATAAGAAAGTGGTGTTGAACTTAGTGATATTTTCAGATCAAGTGTTGTATAGGTTCTATCCATTTTTGGATCACCCATCAACCTATATAAATTACCCTTTCTAACCCTAATGACCATTGTTGTGTCAGGTATAGCTCCCTCTAGACATCTGAGTACTTTCTCTCTCTGGAATATAATTGCAAAACCCCTATCCTCCATNCTATCCATTTTTGGATCACCCATCAACCTATATAAATTACCCTTTCTAACCCTAATGACCATTGTTGTGTCAGGTATAGCTCCCTCTAGACATCTGAGTACTTTCTCTCTCTGGAATATAATTGCAAAACCCCTATCCTCCATTACTAAGACTGAGAGAAATTTTTTCCTAGCTCCTAGTAAATAAAGCACATTCTGGGAATCAAACGAACCTGTTAAATCAAGATGGAACAAGATAGTTCCCTCACCCTTCACTGCATACTTGACATCATCACCAAGCTCCACATGGATCCCTAATTCCTTCTCTGTCATATTGCTGAATAGGTCCCATGATTTTTTCATATTACAAGATGAACCATTGTTGAAGTACCATGCACTCTTAGTAGTTGTGATGGTGGAAAGGAAAGAAAATGGTGAGAAATACCTTTTGAACTTCGTAGCACACTCATCCACTTGATTTTTTTCATATTCTACTACCTACTAAGGTTTTCCTCTTTCATTCTTCTTATTTGGATAGTTAGATGTATAATGACCACTCTTATAGCATGCAAAGCACTTGATCTTACTCAAGCCCTTATTCTTCCCCCACTGTGATGTACCTCCATCATTGTTACCCTTCTTGTTGGGAACCATTTATTTTCCCTTCCTTGTCTTATTGACTAGGGATAGGTTCTCATAAATACCTCCTCCTTTCTTGTTGACTTTAGACTCCTCCCAAGTCTCTTCATGGAAACAATCATCCCGTAGCCTTCACCAATCTAGAATATATCCCGAGCACAGTCTCCCTTGACAAATGGTTCCCAATACTTTGAGAAACCATTCAGTGCCACATTTACAAGTTCCATGCCATTCACTTTCTCCTCAATAATTGCAAGTTGATCACGTACCTGAGTGATCCTCATGAATTAGTTGGTAACATTGTCACATCTAGACATCTACATTGATCTTAGTTTATTTATTGAGATCATCTGTCAATTCAAGTTATCGCTCAAGAATAAACTTAACATGGCATCAAACAATTCCTTGTTCATCTTCTTATCGTATAAGTGAGGAATCAAATGATCCTTGACTACATCCAAGATTACTTGCTAGGCTTTAATCCCCTTCTTCGTGTCAGTTGCCAAAGATAACAGATCTGTTAGTGGAGGAACTACTTTGTCAAAATTCTCCCAAAGATCATATTCCTTCAAAAGCAAAGTAACTCTTGATTTCCGAGATAGGAAGTTGGATGCTCCACGCAATCTGTCTTCAACTCTTACAGTTGATGCCATCCCTTAGATCTGATAATTTATTGAGGAAATATTGTTGAAAACTTCCCTTGTACGAACTTGTATGCACCTTTCCTCACTATATCATGTGTATGCATGCACTTTCTTGCACTGTATACTATAGACATACACAACCTGAATTACTTGTTATACGTGTACAATTGTGTACGATTGCACAAACAAGTTATAATATTGTACAACTATTTCCCTAAAATACATCCTTCAATTTATTGCAGGTTGGTTTATAGATCTATAGGTATCTCCTTGAAAATCTGACATATCTACTACAAACTACTGTGAATATGAAATATGACTCCCTCTCAGAGTGAAGGCTTTGATACCATGTTAAATTTCTAATCCCGAAACCTAGGTAAATGGTTTACTAGTGATTTCTGTTGAGATTCAACAAGAAGATCCTAGTGAAAATTATGCATCTACACTAGGATGGAGCCTTAGTCTATTTTTAGGTGGAAGTCTATTTTTAGATGATGAGAAAATTCTATTTATAGATGATGTCTATTTGCAGATGGTGAGCAGATTCTATTTATAGATGTATGTCGACTATTATTATCCCTTAATAATAGTTGGACAATAAATATTAATCTATTCTCAATGAGCACTTGGAAATAGTTAACTGAAGTGGAAAATCTGTTAGCTATAGGAAATTTGAGTTCAAAGGTTGACTGGTGGTACATGCAAGTTGAATTAGTTGTAATTGAGTGATTCGAAGTTGTAACAGAGTTATATGTGTAGTTATGTGAGTTGTAAAGTAGTTTAACTCAATTAAGTGAGTTAAGCTCAGTTGTACTAGTTGTAACTGAACTTACACTAGTGAGAGATTAGTGAATTAATTATTAATTAATTCACAATTAGTGATCTCACATGCAACTGAAGATTTACCATTGTTAACTACATGCATGTCAGATCCAGTGGAGACCCAGTTGAGATAACAGGTGAAAGGGATAGTTTGGCTATCAATTGTGATTTGAGTGAGTGCACTCATGAAACCACACACAATGGATGTGCCCATGAGGAATGCGTAGCCTAAGCAAGGGGGATTCATTCATTGCAAGGATTTCCATTAGCAGGGATTGCGCAGAGGAGGCAGGTTGTCTGGAAGCAGTAAATTGGCACATGAATTTATCAATTTTTGTATGACAGTGTGAGACGATTGTATATTGTACTTAGATCTCTCGAATTATATTTTTTCATGAGATCGTTTCATGTTCCATGATATATACATAATATATGATAGTGTGGTTTTTAGCTTTATGCTTTCCTAGTAAAAACATCTGTGTTATGTGTGATTGATCTTTCTTCTTGATATTGCAATTGGCGATCATGTTTTAAATTCTGCAAGAATATTTTTAGAAGCGATTATGTATTTAACAGTGGCATATAATTTTTAGATAAGGAGAATCTAGGAAATACATAATTTGTATTGAAATTTCTACATGGTATCAGAGCACAGGAAATTGCAGAAATTGAGTTTGTGATTGGATAGAATTTGAATTTGCAGAAAGACTTTCTTGGTGCTACAACTGATTCAAGATCAAAATGCCTTTCAATGGCTTGAGGTTAGAGTATGCACTTGAGGGAAGCTCGAACTATATTTCTTGGAAGGACAGGATGGAGGTAGTACTCGAAGACAATGGCTTGAAGGAATTCATTGACAAAGATGTTCCTAAGCCAGATGCTGCAAATCTTGATGCATGGAAAAAGAAAGTAGCAAAGGCGAGGAGGATCTTGTTAGAGGGAGTAGGAGACCACATTGTCTCAAACCTCCATGAGAAATCCACACCATATGCAATGTGGAAGGCTTTGAAAGATCTATTCCAAAACAACAACGACCATAGGAAATTGGCGCTCAAAGGTAAACTCAGGAAGATCAAGATGGAGAAGGGTGACTCCATTCCAAAATATCTTATGAAGTTTGTCCAATGTCGGGATGAGCTGGGGAGTGTGGGAATAACAGTCATTGATGATGATTTGGTGAGCTTGGTGCTCCTAGGACTTCCTAAGAGTTGTCACAGTTATCAAGACTCTGTCAATGGAAGGGAAAAATTGCCAATTTGGGAACGACTATGGTCGGATCTAGTGCAAGAGGAGTTCAGGCGGAACACCAGAGATGGGTCTTCATTAAAGCATGATGATGAAGAGGATTGTGCTTTTGCTGCCAAGGAAAGGAGAGGGAAGGGGAAGAAATTCCATTCAAAATCCAAGTCTAAAGTCAAGAAGCTGGATTTGTCCAAAGTGAAGTGTTTTCATTGCCACGAAAATGGGCATCTCGCTACTAATTTTCCACAGAAGAAGAAGAACAAGAAGGTTGTTGGAGTTGCAGCTGGTGAGGCCCTTGCCTCGCAATTTGAACTTGATCTCTTTGATGGCATGCATGGCTTCAAGTGCATTGGGATCAGTGTGGTATTTGGTAGTGGCGCTTCCTTCCACATGACGGGAGATAAGGACCTTTTCAGTGACTTGGAGGAGAAAGATCTCAAAATGCATATTGATATGGGCGACGATGGATGATACAGTGTGAATGTTATTGGTACCATTACCTTTCAGATGGATTAAGGTAAACCATTTCAATTGAAATATTTTATGCATGTTCCAGATTTGAAGAAAAACCTGGTCTCAGTCGCAATGTTGGAGGACAGACGCTATGACATTGTTTTCAGAGATGGAAAATATTTCCTGCAACATAAAACAATGGGTCAAGTCAAGAAGATAGGGATTCGAGTTAATAATCTCTACAAGCTGGAGGTAGATGGTTGCGCTACCATGATGGGCAAGGAAGAAAAAGTGGTGAGTCGGGATGAGGGTGAGTTATGACATAGGCGATTGGGCCATCTTCATCATGGAGCCTTGAAAATCACACAACAAATATCTACTGGACTTCCAATGGGAACACTTGCTCAGTTAGATCAATGCAAGGGTTTCACCATGGGGAAGTATGTAAAGTCCACCTTTCATGAAAAGGAGAACCGTGCTTTGGTGATTCTAGAGAGAGTTCTCACAGACATGTGTGGACCATTCTCGATTGCTTCAGTAGCCAAACATAAGTATTATGTTATTTTTGTTGATGAATTTTCTCGTAAATGTTGGATCTTATTCATGCAGAAGAAGGATCAAACATTATCAAAGTTCTGTGAGTTTAAATCATTGGTGGAGAAAGAGTCAGGGAAGCAAGTGAAGGCTCTAAAAAGCGATAATGGTGGAGAATACATCTCTAACGAATTCAAGTATTTCTGCAACAAAGAAGGAATTCAAAGAGACCTCATAGTGCCTCATAACCCACAGCAAAATGGGGTCACGGAGTGGAAGAACAGAACGATCGTGAGTGCAACACGAGCGATGTTGCATGATCAAGGCCTACCAATGCATTTGTGCACGGAAGCATGCAATATTGTGGTTTGTGTGAAAAATTGTTGTCCTCATAGAGTAATTGGCATGAGTATACCTGAAGAAGCTTTCACTGGTAAGAAACTTGATGTTTCACACTTTAAGATTTTGGGTTCATCTGTTTATGTGCATGTGACCAAGGATGCTAGGAAGAAGATGGAACCGATTGTTGAAGTTGGGATTTTTGTAGGGTACAAAGTGTTATCACTCCAAGAAACTCTTCTAGGTTGAGATCGAAGATGCCTGGTAACTTAACTAATTCTCTCAATGAAAAACTCAATGATGGGTATGGGGTTGGATCAAGATGAATATCTACTAACTGGACCATTTATTGAAGATTGTCTAGTGATATTCAAACATTATAAGGCGCTCAAGAGATGAAATCAGACAAGTTGTTTATCAAATAGAACAGAAGATAATCACCTAACCAAATCACACATATATAAAACAATAAGTATGATGGGTCCAGAAACTAGGATAACTACTTATGATTCTTTGCTTAGCAATCAAATAGTGAGATGACAGTCACCTAAGGATCATATAATCATAGATAAAGAATAACTTTCACTCATAAGTATAGACAGATAGGAAAGAAGAGATCTGATCACATCAATGAAAGAAGCTTATAGGCTTCAATATATTTAAGAATAAGTCTCTATTACAGTAGCAGCATAGTGAATCCAAAATTGAACCTTCAGCCTCAAGGAATGAATTTCCCCCCCCTTTTGTTACATCAATAGTTTATGTCTTTATATCCTTTACATGAGAAATCTAGATCCTAAAAAGTAGGATCAGATTTACTTAAAATAGACAGTCAAAAACTGTCACAAATGAATAGGAAGAGATCCTAAAAACTAGGTCAACTCCTTATATTTTATGATCTTTATCTCCTTCAAAATATTTTCCAGGTGTAGAAAACCTTCCAAGGCTTTTGAATATCCATAGAAAACCAGATGGGTCGAATTTTCTATTTTTAGCCAAAAACTGTTTTCTGTGCCCAGAAAATAGGTGGTTATTTCCATTTTGCCACCATCTAAAACACCTCATACATCAAGACAAAACCTTAAATCTTATGTATTTAATTATCATGCATCTTAAGAAACCATTCTCGAGATTTTTGGCTGAGAAAAAGTTAGATCTGGGCAGAAATACGACCTCTCTGCCATGTCTGTGCTTTCGGTGGCTAATGAACAGTTGAAATGTTCGCCTAAGCCACCGAAAATTATGGAAATACTCCTATCAACTATTCACCCATATCTCTCAAATAAAAATAGATTTTGGAAAAATGAGAGAGGTTTTTGTATATCATTTTGTTGTGAGAAAAAACCTCTCTCAGTTATTTGAGATTCATTTTTATTTTCTCGTGATCTTCATTTCAAAAACATGTGTCAAACAGGTAAATTATGAGATCCGAAAATTAGGGATCAAAGATGAATTTGATTCTCCCAATATATGATACTTGTAGGAAAATTTAGAGAGGTTATTGGTCTTTGGAATTTTAGGCACAAAAACCTCTTACCATTTCTAAAAATGATATTCTAGTTGGTCAAAATCATCGTTTGAAAATGATGACTCAACCCAGTAAAAACTTAGAATTTTTGTGCTTTCGGTGGCTAGGAGAACCCGAAATTTCACGTTTAAACTGCTGAAACCTAGGCTTTCAGTGGCTTAGAAGCCCTTTTGGAAAATATCTTATTCACCGAAACCTGAGTTTTGATTTTTTTGAAGAAAAAACGAAATATAATGTTTTTCAAACTTTATTACAGACATAAGGCTCTCAAAAATGAACCTTAAAAAATTTAGAAAAGTATTTTTCAATGACCTCCTATCACCTAAAATTAACAAATTTGACTATGTCATTTGAGGAGATAACATCTGGTTCCAACTGGGATGGAGACCTCCCTGCGAGGTTTCCAATAACCTAGTAGTTCCAGTCGCCTTTAGCATTGGGCATGGAGTCATTTGGCCTTTACGGTTGGAGACCTCCCTGTGAGGTTTCCAACAACCTAGTAAACCTTGTGCCTTTAGCATTGAGCACGGATTCATATGGCTTTTACAACTAATATTTTGTGAACCTGTAGCCTGCATGTAGCTGATATCTGTAAACCTTCAAAACTTCCATTCTCAAGATCTACCTTTATTCATATAATATGACTATTATTTCTGCTGCAAAATGGAAGAAAAGAAATGCTCGAGCAGCGAGCTTATTTCCAACCCTACTCTACTCTAACCAAATCTGCAATTGGTTAAGTGAATGCTAACTTTCATAACATCCATTCAAGCAATTTACAAATTGAAGAAACTTTGTCTCTATCATTGATCAACAGCTAAGTTCTAAAATGTAACAACAACAATAAGAACTCTTTCTGGAAACCATACTCACCTGAAAACATGGGCGAGATGAAGAAATCTGAAACCTTCCATCTCTCTGAAAAATATATCTCCATGAATGTTGCCACCAGATCCTTGAAAGAAATATTAGAAACATGTTAGTCTTTGGGAAACCACTACACATCTATAACAACCTCTTGCTCAGCCATGATTGTTCCTTTGCTAGAAGACTGATCACCTTCTAGTTCTCTTATAATCAGATCTTGATCCTCAACCATTATAACTTTTTCTTCCTAAAAGTACTCAGAAAATGATGACATAGCAATGTTTAAATGACAAGGATTGTGATCAGCTAGGAACATGTAGTTTCCAATGTAATCATTGGTTACCAAAGATTCATTCTGATTTACAAACTGATCACAAACTTCAGACTCATACCTGTCTCTGGAGTATTATGCAAATACTGAAAAATCTGATTATGAATCTCAAATGAACTCACATGCTCATTGTTGTTCCAAATCTGCTTCGACCTCATTACTCTCCTACTCAAAATCTGAATTATACTACATTTGGATTGCTCATGTGCTCGCAGGTTTTCAGAGTCAACCTTCATTTTGATCCACCTGGATGCACGGATGTTCTCCTCTACCTCTTGTGCATCTTCAAACAACTGGGTTAAGGATGAAGACTTCCTTTCTAGCAAAAGAAGGGAAAGTTCTGAATGAAGACCTATAACATAATGTATCATGGCAGTTGTCTCTGTAGGGCGGACCTCGAAAGGCATGTTATGGTAGATGATGAAAAATCTTCGATTGAAGATAGACAAAGCTTCATCTTTCTCTCTCTTCAAAGCCTAAAAATCAGCAAGGTATGAATCCAGTGATTTGTACTCACCCCAATGCTTCAAGAAAGCATTAAAGAACTCGATCCAAGAGCCAATAGAATCATCTATCATACCCTTAAACCATGCAACAACATCTCTGATCAAATATTTAGAGAAAAATCTCATGATCACATCTTCATGAAAAATCTCAAAACGCTCAACAAAATCCTTAAAGTATTCCAAGAGCCTCTCAGTTGAAACTTGATTCTCTCCAGAAAACTGGGGGAGGTATTCATAACAGTCAAGAGGATAAGGATGAAGGAGATAGAGAAGCCTCAAAGGAGTGAACATCTTCATCCTTATCTTAATTTGAAAAGCAGTGGGCTGCTCTTAAGGGATGAGAGGTTGATGAAAAGGTTCAACAGTAATGACAACAGGAACTGAAGTCTAAGTAGGTTTAGAATCAATCTTAATTTCCTCCAGGTTATATGGCTGATCATTTTCAAAGGGAATTTGGATACAGTG
This sequence comes from Picea engelmannii, assembly GCA_009831015.1. Lineage (NCBI taxonomy): Eukaryota > Viridiplantae > Streptophyta > Pinopsida > Pinales > Pinaceae > Picea > Picea engelmannii. Next base: position 346,460 of record ML780808.1, read on the forward strand.
ATCATCCTTATGAAAGGGCTGAGGTAAAGCTGCTGAATCTATTTCTGCAATGCAAGCAGGCTGCAAGATTTCCTCTTCTAGGGTGGTATATATACAACAAAAATGATAAGTTTCCGAATATACAAAACAAAAAATAATTCTCTTAACATGCGAAGGAAAAAGCCTGAAAGAGATGATAAAGAAATACAACAGTTCATGAAGCAGATTGATAAACTGATACCTGGATTTGGAATTCAACCTCTTCATCTTTTGTCAATCGGATCCTCCCTAGTGGAGTTTTTATTAAATTCGAATAGATCAGAGAAATAGAGGTGTTTGTAAATCTACCCTTGCAGTAGGGCTAGATTTACTTCTCCTTCTACAAATAAATCTTGGAGAACAAACTCTACTATAGGCAAACTGGTATGAGTATAAGAGTAGATTTTGTCTGGTTATGTTTGCAAAGAATTCAGAGAAGAGGAGCAGTCCTCTTCCAAGGTAAATTGTACAACCTCTTTCCCTAAAATATGCTCAGAAATAAGATCTATAATAGCAGAATCTATTTGAAGGCTCATCACCTTTCAAATTTTCTGATTCACTTACAAATTTCTGAGAACATGAAGCTTCAATAGAAGTAGACTTAATGTAAGGTGTTCTAGGCACAAATAAAGAAGCAGTACCTCTTGATATACCTGCTCTAGATGTCCTTGCTTCTTTGGAAGTTTGCCTTTGTAGAATTCTTCCACTTCTAATAATCTTCTCTGGGTATGCAACATGTGTTGTTGGTAGCCTCTTTTGATTTTTCTGTGGTATGAGCCCTTCTCGGAGCCACAGTTCTTCAATGGAGTCACCAGATAGAAAATTTCAACCAATAAAATGTCCATCCTTTGTCTATCATCAAAGTTGGATCCATGTCGTGTCCCAAGGAATCTGAGCTTCAATCTTCTCTCCCCGACAACGACACCAATTTATTATCACTCCAAGAAACTCTTCTAGGTTGAGCTCGAAGATGCCTGGTAACTTAACTAATTCTCTCAATGATTAACTCAATGATGGGTATGGGGTTGGATCAAGATGAATATCTACTAACTGAACTATTTATTGAAGACTGTCTAGTGATATTCAAATAGTATAAGGCTCTCAAGAGATGAAATCAGATAAGTTGTTTATCAAATAGAACAGAAGCTAATCACCTAACCAAATCACACATATATAAAACAATAAGTATGATGGGTCCATAAACTAGGATAACTACTTATGATTCTTTGCTTAGCAATCAAATAGTGAGATGACAGTCACCTAAGGATCATATAAGCATAGAAAAAGAATAACATTCACTCATAAGTATAGACAGATAGGAAAGAAGAGATCTGATCACATCAACGAAAGAATCTTATAGGCTTGAATATATTTAAGAATAAGTCTCTATTACAGTAGCAGCATAGTGAATCCAAAATCGAACCTTCGGCTTAAAGGACTGAATTCCCCCCCCCGCCTTTTGTTACATTAATAGTCTATGGCTTTATATCCTTTACATGAGAAATCTAGATCTTGAAAAGCAGGATCAGATTTACTTAAAATAGACAGTCAAAAATTGTCACAAAAGAATAGGAAGAGATCCTAAAAACTAGGTCAAATCCTTATCTTTTATGATATTTATCTCCTTCAAAATCTTTGCCAAGTGTAGAAAACCTTCCAAGGCTGTTGAATATCCATAGAAAACTAGATGGGTCGAATTTTCCATTTTTAGCCAAAAACTGTTTTCTGTGCCCAGAAAATAGGTGGTTATTTCCATTTTTCCACCATCTAAAACACCCCATACATCAAGAAAAAACCTTAAATATTATGTATTTAATTATCATGCATCTTAAGAAACCATTCTCGAGATGTTTGACTGATAAAAATTTAGATCTAGGCAAAAATACGACCTCTTTTCTATGTTTGTGCTTTCGGTGGTTAATGAACAGTTGAAATGTTCGCCTAAGCCACCGAAAATTATGGAAATATTCCTCTAAAATATTCACCCATATATCTCAATTAAAAATAGAGTTTGGAAAACTGAGAGAATTTTTTGTAGATCGGTTTGTTTTGAGAAAAAATCTCTCTCAGTTATTTGAGATTCATTTTTATTTTCCCATGATATTCATTTCAAAAACATGTGTCAAACAGGTAAATTCTAAGATCCGAAAATTAGGGCTCAGAGATGAATTTGATTCTCCCAATATATGACACCTATAGGAAAATTGAGAGAGTTTATTTGTATTTGACATGTTAGGCACAAAAACCTTCGACCGTTTCTCAAAATGATATTCCAATTGCTCAAAATAATCGTTTGAAAATGATGACTCAACCTAGTAAAAACACAGAATTTATGTGCTTTCAGTGGCTAGGAGAGCCCCGAATTTTGCATTTAAGTTGCCAAAAGCTAGGATTTCGGTGGCTTAGAAGCCCTTTTGGAAAATTTCTTAGCCGCCAAAACCTGAGTTTTTATTTTTTTGAAGAAAAAATGAAATCTAATGTTTTTCAAACTTTATTACAGACATAAGGCTCTAAAAAATGAACCTTAAAAAATTTAGAAAAGTATTTTTCAATGACCTCCTATCACCTAAAATTAACAAATTTGACTATGTCATTTGAGGATATAACACAAAGAAACACCCCATAATTATCGTGTGTATTTTCCAAACAACAGAATGAATGTTGTGCGATGGGATATAAAATTTGATGAGGGGAAAGCCATGCGTTTGTCCCTTGAGAGGGAGTTGGACTTGCATGCAGAGGAGGAATTGTTGGTTCCCAAAGATGAGTCTCAAGATGTGGATCAACCAAATGAGGAGGTTCATTGAGTGGAGGAATCCACTCATGTATATCCATCCATCAGAAATGGTAGAAAGCGCACCACAGAAGATGATAGATTGAGACTAGATGTTGCACATAATGTAGGAGCCCCTACTTCACAGCGCAGAGAGAGATAGTATCCTGATCGATTTACTGGATACATGGCTCTCATGAGAAAATGTGTTGTGAATGAAATATATTCCTTTCAGGAAGCAGTGCAGGAGCCCACATGGGTAGATGCAATGGTGGAGGAGTATGACTCCATTGTAAAAAACAGTGCATGGGAAATTGTCCCAAGACCGGTTGACAAATCAGTGGTAGGTTCGAGATGGATCTACAAGGGTAAGATTTTAATCATTGTTCTTTATGTTGATGATTTATTACTGACTGGTGATGAGCAGTTGATACACTCATGCAAGGAGGACCTTGCAAAGGAGTTCGAGATGAAGGATATGGGCCTCCTTCATTATTTCCTTGGATTGGAAATATGGCAGTGAGATGGTGAAATTTTTGTGTCTCAAAGAAAGTATGCAAGGGAGATACTGGGTAAGTTTCATATGGAGGGATGAAAACCCATGGATACTCCTCTTCCAGGAAACTGGAGGAAAGAGGATGCTACTTCTGGAGAGGTAGTAGATGTTACTATCTATCGACAGTTAGTGGGTTCGCTAATGTATCTAGTGAACACAAGACCAAACATTTCCTATGCGGTTAACCAGTTGAGTCAAGCAATGGTTAAGCCTACCAAGATATTTTGTAAGGCGGGTAAGCATGTCCTGAGATACTTGAGTGGCACATCTGATTATGGCTTATGGTATAGACAGATGGATGAGGTGAAGTTGCATGGCTTCACAAATGTAGATTGGGCAGGCATCCCAATGGACAGAAAGAGCACATTAGGGGGGATCTTTAGTATCGGATCTATAGTTGTTTCTTGGTACAACAGGAAATAGAGATCTGTGGCACTCAGTTCAGCGGAAGCGGAATACATGGCAGTGAGTCAAGTTGCATGTGAGGCTATCTGGATGAGAAATATCTTGGTTGGTTTGTTTGGTTCTTTGTTAGATTCGACAGTGATTCATTGTGATAATCAGAGTTGCATTAAACTCTCAATTAATCCTGCATTTCATGATAGATCTAAGGATATAGATATCTAGTATCATCATCTCAGAGATTGTGTGCAGCGGAAGATCATGTTGCTTCAGTACATTCCTACGAAAGATCATGATGTTGTTAGAATATAGAATATGGTGTGCTATTTTACCATTGACGATACCCTCGTCACCCAACCATAGGACGAAGCCACCCTCCAAGCACCTTAACCTAGACTGAGAATTACTCCAGAAGAAAACCGTAGGCTAGATATCCAAACAAGGTGTAGCGCATCTTCCTCCAAGGATAGTGCACCAACAATAGTTGATCAGATAGTCCAAACCCTAGCCAAGAGATAGTCCAAGATCATACTGAAAACTAGTTGTTGCTACACCTGCACCTGCAGCCCTCCTCCACATGTGCGCACCAAACTGGGAACTGCAATTATGAGATGTTGTCAAATGAGAAATGGTGCCCTGTATTTATACTGGTTCTGCCAGATTTGTTGGGGCCGACTTCTCCTTCTGGATATGTGTCTTTTCAGTATATTATTATTACTATTGGCTGACTTCTTCTCTTGGAGGATAATAACCTAATATAAATTATCTTCTTGAGTCAACAAGACTTCTAGGGCTATTAGACAACTCATTAGGGTTTTCTCTTGCTTTCTGGAGTCTTCTATTCTTGTCAGGTTCACACGTGGAGGTAAATACCTCCCGCAGATACCATAATATTAACACTCCCTCCTAGCTAGGGAGGTATTACAGGTAATGGTCTTGAACACAAAAACATACCATTTACCCGGTAGCATCAATATAGTCATCTAGACTATCTCATGACTAGATCATGAGCATCACCATCACCATCAACTGCATCATCTCTCGGAACCATACTTCATCTGAGTAATTAGACATGATGTTGGATAAGTCACTCACACCATAGAGTGATACAAGAGCCACTCTTATAATCTAGAGGAGTAAATGCTCTGAACCAATTTCCGTCTGGAAAATCTCTATTCATCATTCATCTGGATGGTGATTATTTTCAATAAACTGCTGATAGTCTTCAAGGAAGTTAGAACAGAAATAGAACACAATTGTGTCTATCCATAGTAGTACATAACTACAATCTAGTGGTTCACTACCACACCAACTAACACACAAGTACTTGATCAGCAACGTATGGTTGTGAATAGTGGAACATATCCACCATAGTAGTCCTCATCTACTGTCATATAGTCTTCATAACAAAAATCCGATAGCAACCTGCATAGAAACAATGTTATGATATAAACTGATTTGTCTGGGCCAATCTTTCACTCACATCTGTGAGCTCTGAAAGAATATACGCCTCAAAATAGTGGAACATATCCACCATAGTAGTCTTCATCTACTGTCATATGATCTTCATAACAAACATCTGATAGAAACCTACACAGAAACAATGTTATGATATAAACTGAATCATCTGGGCCAATCTTTCACTCACGTATGTGAGATATGAAAGAATATTTTCCCTCAGTTTAGAACATCAGCAATGGGATATCTTCCTTATTCTTCTCAGACAAGGAAGAAGGATTGTTTCTGATTTCTAATCCTGGACCATTCCTCACCCTGGGCCATTCTTCCTACACTAATCGAAGTGCACCCTAGACAAAATGTATAAACCCTAAGGAATATCTGATCTTGGACCATTCCTCACCCTCGGCCATTCCTCCTACACTAATCAAAGTGCACCCTGGAGAGAATGTATAAACCCTAAGGAATGATTGTCCAGACCATTTCCTCTGTTAACCACAAGAAGAAAAGATTGTCCTGCATCAACCTCCAAAACAAACCATTCCTCATGTTAACCACAATGAGAAATCGTTGTCTGGTGAGGCGGGCCAGTCTTCTTGAGTAACCCTTAAGAAGAGAGACTTCCCTAGACCACTCCCCATGTTAACCACAATGGGAAGTCGTTGTATATGATACATCAGCAATCAGAATACTTCCCATGTTAACCAAAATGGAAAGTCATTGTCAGTCAGAAATCTCAATCCACTTTCTGAACAAGAAAGCATCTGTCCAAGATGGACTATTTTTCAAATTTTAAAGATGAATGTCTTCAATAATGTTTTCAGTTCTCCCTCCTAAATTGGAGAGTCATTTCTTCCTTTTTCAATAAGAAGGAAGTTGTTTCCACGAGCTCTAGCTTGAGTATGCAAACTCTTTCATCTTGGATAGAGGTTTTACCAAAATTTTTGCTTATCTGCTCATCTGTGGAGATACGTATTGGAGAGATCATTTCCTCCTTTCTGGACTTCATCATGGATAATGTAATGCTTGATTTCAAATGTATTTTTGTTCTGGAACACTGTGAAGGCTTCATGTAGATCTGAACAATAGAGTATATCATAGTTGGAAAACTGGAACATATCTATGTGGCACTTCTTCTGTCATCATGAGATCTGATCTACTGAGTAGTCATATTGATTTTATAGGAAATCTTCACCACACTTCTGTTGTGCACTGGAGGTTCTCCACCAAATTATATTCTTCTATATGCATACAGGAGTATCTTTCTGGTATGCCTCAAAGTCTTGAAGTTTCTCTTCATACGTTCTTTATTCAATTTCTTGGGAGAACATTCTTTGTAGAATTCTGACTCATGGATGTTGTGGATAATATAATGACTTAAGTAGAGATAAGTCTAGTTTACTGGAACAAGTAATCATCATAGTCTTCTCCCTCCATCTGGGAGAACCTCTAGTTCTAGGTCTCGCAATGCTTTAGTTCATAAGTCTTCCATACATGGTTCTTTATCACGACTTTCAGTTCTTCTGCTTGATTGCTTTCATATCAAGATGGTAATCTTGTGATTCTTGATGTAATGATTGGTTATTCTCGTTCCTCTTTCTTTCTTGGAATCCTCATGTTCTTCTTCATGTTTTTCTTTAGCTCTTGGTTCCATGGAGTTTCTTATAGATTCCATGCCCTAGAGATTCGACTTCTTCTTTTCATCATAGGATCACGGATCTGGATGAACAACCAGTATACTTTAAGGGTTCTCTTCAAAGAAGTCTTCTTCCGCGGTTGAACTGAACATGTATTGTCTTTCATGGTTTCTGCCATGGATATATATATATATATATATATATTTCATCATCTTCAATGGATCATAGGATTAGCTCCCTCCTAACCCTTTCTTCATGTAGGAGTGCATATAATCAGCTCCCTCCATCTGATGGAGTCCATACTTCCATCTGCATCCTTATTGTCTTCTGCAATATATAATTGGATTTCTTGTCTAACAGAGTCCACGCTTTCATCTGCATCCTTATTGTCTTAAGCAATATATAATTGGCTCTCTTGTCTAACAAATTCCACGCTTATGTCTTGTTGTTTTCTATAGAACGTCATAAGTCTTTTTCCAATTTCCTCTCGATTGCTGACTTCTTTCTGTCTTTGCTTCTTCTAAGTTTCTTCATGATTGATTCAGCTTATCTTGCAATAGCTTCTTCATGATTTGTATTTCATACTTTCATGTGTATTATCTTATGATATCCATTTTCATATTGTTTGTTCTTCCAGAGATATAGGTGTAGTTCTTCTTGGAACACATTATCTTTCAAGAGATAGATATACAAGATATGTATAGAGACGATGCAAACAAGGTATGTACATAGATGATGCAAGCAAGAAATAAGAAGAGTGTTGTTACCTTTTTAGAAGAAGAAGTCTCTTCCATCCTGCTTAGTCTTCTTTCTAGGTTCCTTTTCTTCGGCAACCAATGCTTCGTGTTTCTCTTTCCTTTTCTTTAGCTCGAGACACTGATTCTTGTAGTGACCATACTTTTGACAGTTGAAGCATTGTACTTTCGAAATGTCTTTCTCTTGATTTGGCTTCCTCCTTGAACCAAACTTCCTTTTGTTCATGAAGTTCTTGAATCTTGTTGTGAAGGCTTGATCATTATACTTCTTTTAGGGTTTCTCTTTTGCATTGATCCTTGATTCTTCTTGAGCACAGCAAGTCCAAATCTCTTCAAATGTCGGGTACTCCTTTCTTGTGTTCATGCTTGCGGCAAATGCATCCCATGTCTTGGGAAGAACATTGAGTACTATGTTCACCAATTCCTTCTCTAAAGTGATATCTTCAATAGCTTGTAGTTGATCTCTTAACTGGGAGATTCTTACAAAGTATGATGTTATGATGTCGTCATCATTCATCTTCATGTCACATAGCTCATTCTTTAGACTCATAACTTGTCCAATGTTTCTGACTGAGAAGAGATTTTTTAGGGCATCGTACATCTTCTTCAATGAGTCAAGATGGGAGATGTAGGGTATCAAGTGGTCCTTTATGGAATCCACTATGATACTCATGGCATTGATGTCAACATCTTTGAACTTCTCCATAGCTACAATGTTCTGTGGTTCCTTCTCTTCTCCTTCTTCAAACTCTAGCTTCATGATCTTTCCTTTCACGATATCCAGTACTTTATTCTTGGCAAGGATGAGGTCAATCCTTGTATTCCACGCTCTGAAGTTAGAGGCTCCATCTAGCTTATTCTCAGACTTCATAGAGTTCGTCATGGCTTGCTTGACTTGGTCAAACCCTAGATTTGACCAGAAACCCAAACTTCACGTCTTGGCCTTCTAAGAGTGCCAGGAGATGTGCTAGGCTAGGGCGCACTGATCTGTTCTGAGATTAGGCCAATACATTCACTTTAAGGTGCCTCAACAAGAGGTTTAGGGTTTCTGAAACTGCACTTGCTAGTAACCCTAGATGTAGTGTCTTGGGAGATGCTTCTGCTAGTAACCCTAGCGACAGTTCCTCAATGAGCTCAATATCCTAGCAGTTATGTTTCCTTCTAGCATTTAGACTGAATGAAGGAAGTGTGGGCCCATAACCTGTTAGAATATAGAATATGGTGTGCTCTTTTACCATTGACGACACCCTCATCACCCAACCATAGGCTGAAGCCACCCTCCAAGCACCTTAACCTTGACTAAGAATTACTCCAGAAGAAAACCCTAGGCTAGATAGCCAAACAAGGTGTAGCGCATCTTCCTCCAAGGATAGCTCACCAACAATAGTTGATTAGATAGTCCAAACCCTATCCAAGAGATAGTCCAAGATCATACTAAAAACTAGTTGTTGTTGCACCTGCACCTGCAGCCCTCCTCCACATGTGCACACCAAACTAGGAACTGCAATTCTGAGATGTTGTCAAATGAGAACTGGCGCCCTGTATTTATACTGGTTTTGCCAGATTTGTTGGGGATGACTTCTCCTTCTGGATATGTGTTTGTTCAATATATTATTATTATTTCTAGCCAACTTCTTCTCTTGGAGGCTAATAACCTAATATAAATTATCTTCTTGAGCCGACAAGACTTCTAGGGTTATTAGCCAACTCATTAGGGTTTTCTCTTGCTTTCTGGAGTCTTCTATTCTTGTTAGGTTCACACGTGGAGGTAAATACCTCCCGCAGCTACCATAATATAAACAGATGTAGACATTTTGTCGAAGGCACTCACCAGGAGAAAATTTGAATACCATAGAGACAGGATCGTGGTGAAGGATAATCCCTTTCTTATTGAGAGGGAGTGTTCAGATTCAACAAGAAGATCCTAGTGAAAATTATGCACCTACACTAGGATGGAGCCTCAGGCTATTTTTAGGTGGAAGTCTATTTTTAGATGATGAGAAAAATCTATTTATAGATGATGTCTATTTATAGATGGTGATCATATTCTATTTAGAGATGTATGTCGACTATTATTATCACTAAATAATAGTTGGATAGTAAATATTAATCTATTCTCAATGAGCACTTGGAAATAGTTAATTGAAGTGGCAAATCAGTTAGCTATATGAAATTTGAGTTCAAAGGTTGACTGGTGGGACATGCAAGTCGAAATAGTTGTAATTGAGTGATTTGAAGCTGTAACAGAGTTCTATGTGTAGTTATGTGAGTTGTAAAGTAGTTTAACTCAGTTAAGTGAGTTAAGCTCAGTTGTACTAGTTGTAACTTAACTTACACTAGTGAGAGATTAGTGAATTAATTATTAATTAATTCACAATCAGTGATCTCACCTGCAACTGAAGATTTACCATTGTTAACTACATGCATGTCAGATCCAGTGGAGACCCAATTGAGATAACAGGTGAAAGGGACAATTTGGCTATCAGTTGTGATTTGAGTGAGTGCACTCATGCAACCACACACGCAGTGGATGTTCCCATGAGGAATGTGTAGCCTAGGCAATGGGGATTCATTCATTGCAAGGATTTCCATTAGCAAGGATTGCGCAGAGGAGGCAAGCTATCTGGAAGTAGTAAATTGGCACATGAATTTGTCAATTTTTGTATGACAGTGTGAGATGATTATATATTGTACTGAGAGCTCTTGGATTAGATTTTTGTATGAGATTGTTTCATGATCCATGATATATACATAATATATGATAGTGGGGTTTTTAGCTTTATGCTTTCCCTGTAAAAACATATGTGTTATGTGTGATTGTTCTTTCTTCTTGATATTGCAATTGGTGATCGTGTTTTAAATTCCACAAGAATATTTGTAGAAGCGATTATGTATTTAACAGTGGCATATAATTGTTAGATCAGGAGAATCTAGGCAATACATAATTTGTATTGAAATTTCTACAATTTCCTTGTTGTAAATCAAATTAGAATTCACAAAACAAAATACATTTACTGGAATAATTAACTAAAATAAATAGCGGAAGCAATATAGGAAACCAAATCTCATACACAATACACAAAGATACTATTCCCTTCAAATTATCTTATAATTAGAATAATATGAAATCTTACAAGGGTTCCCTTCATGGGAAAATGATAAGAAATACAAAAAACTATAAACATCACCTGCAAACCCAAGCAACTCCTCCGTGGTTGTAGGATCCTGTACTTTCACTTATCATATTTGTGTGTGCATGTCCTCACTATCACCTATGTACATACATGCTTTCCTACATTGTATTTCATGTACATACACACCATGATTGACCTGTGAAGTGCATACACCTTCTCTCTATTGTTGTGGCTTTGATTTGTCGCATCTTCTTGGGGTTTCCCATGTTCTCTCTTCTCCCTAATCTGTACTAATCTCTAGTTGAAATTCCTTCTCCACCTATTTGATATCTCCTTGAGAAAAAGTCCTTCTTTTCTCTCTCTCTCTATCATATGATCATAGAAGTGTCTCCTCCTTTACCCTAACCTTTCTTTTATAATATTGAGTTACGACCTAACCCTAATCTCCAAAGTGATTGACAGCTGAGATTAAATATCACCTCACTTGAGATCAATGGCTAAGATTTAATTCACTAATGCTAATAACTTTAGCATTTCCTTAAATAACTCAATTAATTAATAAAAGCACTTTACTTTAATAATTCTTTTAATTAAAGTAAATTACAAAGATAGAAGGATTTGGATGACTTCCACACGTATAGAAACTTAGACCTGTGAAGAAGTACATGTCTGATGCTACAAACATCAATAGTCGTAACTACCCAAACTAAACAACCCACTTTTTTTCTATGACCTCATATTCCTTTTGTGCCTTCTCCACCTCCTTCTTAGAACCATAGAGTCCATAGGTTAAAATCTAGGTAGAATTAATATAATATCAATGTGTATGCCTTTGTTATGAGTGTGATGAAAAAAAATTCAATGGCCGTCAATGTAAGGAGAATAAATTATTTGTCATAGATATGGCCCAATATGGCACACCCAAAGAAATTTTAGAGGAAGCCACTACAACGCTAGATTTAGCAGAGACTGCATCTCCTCATGAAGAAACCACCCATGAACCTCCTTGTGAGGAACTCCAAATTTCCCTCCATGCTTTATCAAGAATTTCAACTCCCCAAACCCTGTAGTTGGTTGTCTATATCAAACAAAGAAAAGTGATTGTATTAATCGATAGTAACATCACCCACAATTTTATTCATCATCAAGTTGCACAAGAAACCCATTGTTAGGTCCATGTAGTGCATAATTTTCAAATCATGATAGCTAATGGAGGTGTGATGAAATGTGGAATTTCTCAAATTAATCATGTTTTCTATTGAAATGGAAGGATGTAATTTCATTATTATAGAAAAATGGTTGTGAATATTGGGTCTAATTACAATGGATTTCAAGGAGTTATAACTAGCTTTATTGAGGAGGGTCATAAACACACCATCAAATGTCTCTAGGCCAATTCACCAAAAATTGTTAACTCTCACTGTATGGAAAATCTCTTAAAGAAAGGCCACTCAAGTATTGTTGCACAATTTAATGCCATCCAAGTTATGGATAGCTCCCCTAAAAAAATTCACCCTAATTTGCAAGGGGTTTTGAATAAACATCAATGTGTCTTTGAAAGTTCTTTAAAACACCCCATGGCTTACCTCTTTCATGTGGCGAGCATGATTATGGTATATGATTTATTCCAAGTAGTCATCTTCCCAAGGTGTGCCCTTATCGACATCCTTTTGCAAAAAGGTGAAATCGGAGAGATCATTCAAGAATTGTTGGATGTTGGTATGATGCATCCTAGTACTAGCTCCTACTCATACATAATTGTCATGGTATTGAAGAGAGAAGGAATTTATCGTATTTGTGTAGAATTTTGTGCTCCTAATAAGTTAAGGTCAAAGACAAATTCCCCTCTGAGTGATTGATGACATCTTGGATGAACTTCACGGTGCCTATTTCTTCACTAAACTGGACCTTGTCTCTCACCAAATCCGAATGAAGGAGGTAGAAATTCATAACACTTCCTTTTACACAAATGAAGGACATTATGAGTTTTTGGTGATGCCTTTTGGTCTTTTCAATGCCCCATCCATTTTTTAGAGCCTCATGAACAAGTTTTCTTGCCCCTTTCTGCACAACTTTGTGCTTGTCTTCTTTGATGATATTTTGATTTACAGAAAGACTTGGGATGCACATGTGGAGTTTGTTGATAAATCCCTACAACTACTTTGGGATAGCAAGTTTTTACTCAATTATTCTAAATGCACTTATGAAGTGGAATATTGAGGCCACTTAGTCAGTGGGATAAGGGTGTGAGAGGATCCCAAGAAAATTGAGGCTATGAAATTTTAGCCACACCCTAATACTTTGAAAATATTACATGGTTTCTCAGGTATTTTTGGATACTACCGAAATTTTGTGTATAATTATGGTAAAATTGCAACCCCATTAACCACCTTTCTCAAGAAAAATGCCTTTGTGCAGAATGATGTAGCAAAGAAGGAACCTTAAGGGAAACCATGTATACTATTCCAGTCATAGTAGTGCTCAATTTCTCTAGGAATTCATCTTGGAATGTGATTCCTTTCGAAAAGTTCTTGGGGCAATGTTGATGCAAGAAGGACACCAATTGGCATTCACCAGTAAACAATTGTGTGATGAAAACTTCGGAAAGTCCACCTATGATAAAGAAATGGAAACCATCCTTCATGCCTTCAATACATGGTGAGTGTATCTCACTAGAAGGTGTTTCCATATCGAGATGAAACATTATAGATTGAATTACTTTTTGGAACAATGGTTTTTGTCACCAGAACAACACAAGTGGGTCACTAAGATGCCAGGTTATTGTTACGAGATCATATACAAGAAGGGCAAGGAGAATGTGGTGGCCACTACTTTGTCTATGAAATATGAGGAGGAAGGGCCCCTCTTTGCCTTATCCTTACCAATACCAAAAGGATTACATAGGTATGACATGAATTGTTGGCTAATGACAAAATGGTTCAACTCATCCAATAGCTCAAGGAGGACCCAACCCCACTACAAGTTATACTTGGAAACATGACACTTTGAGGTATAAATGGCATATTTTTTGATACAAAATGTTGCTTTAAAAGAATAGGTGTTAGAGGAATTGCATTCCTTTCCTATCATGGATCATTCAATGCTCCTTCTTTTGGGAAGGCATGAGAAAGGACAACCATACCTTTATTGTTGAATGTGAAACGTGTAAAAGGAACAAGGGAGAAACAATGAAGACCCCTAGGGAATTGTAGCCACTACCCATTATGACCACTAATTGGGTCAACTTTTCCATGGATTTTATTGTTTTCCTTCCTAAATATAGCAACAATAATATCATCATGGTGAGAGTTGACCACCTTTCCAAATATCCTCATTTTTGTGCCTTACAACACCCTTTTACAATGTTCATAATTTCCCAAGTTTTCATGGATCGGATTTTTAAATTGCATGGCATGTGTAAGTACATTGTGATAGATCGTGATCCCACCTTCACCACCAAATTTTGGAAGGGAGTTGTTTAAAATACAAGGCACACACTTGAAATGAGCACAACTTATCATCCCCAAACACATGGTCAAATAAATCAGGTGGTCAATAAGTGCATGAAAAATTATCTGCAATGTTATTCATCGGACCATCAAGGTCAATGGGTTCAATGGCTACCACTTGTACATGGTGGTACAATACCAGATCTCATGGTGCTACCAAAATTTCATCATGTGAAGTTGTCTATAGGCAGATAAAAATCACTCTGAGTGCTCTTTTGAAGAAGGGGATTAAGTGTTTCTTTGTCTCCAACCCTATAAGTAGACATGTCTCAAAGTTCTATGGAAATTTTTGGATCCTCTAGATCATTGGATGAGTTTCCTATATATTATATCTTTTGGCCCATTCCAATATTGACCTAGTCTTTCACATGTCCTAGATGAAGAAGGTAGAGGAATTGAATTGTCGAGTTTAGACTAACAGTCTCAAAATTGATGAAGAAGGCTCTATTTGTTTATTGTAACACACCCATGGTGGGGGAGTCAATATTTCTCTCTTCTTAGGAGAATCAATACACCCATTCGATGTTATTATTTCATTTTTCTCTTCCATAGCTTTCCAACCATGGTCTCCATGCTCCAAACCGAGCTTATAGCTGGAAGGTATCCTCTCCCAAGTTCTTCAGCTTCTTCTTTCTGTCTATACTCACATATGACCATGGGCTATGACTAGATGCCAACACAACAGGTTCCAATACAACCACTGCACGAATCCTTCCGAGTGGGAAATCTCCAAAGTTCACAATCTGATGTTGCGTGTCCTCAGATATTTTGACGACCCTGATTCACATCGGGACTTCAGCATTCGAAAGTTTCGAACGTTGTAAAGTCTTTTCTCTCCAAATTACTTCGTACTCATAGTTACAGATCGAGCACCACGCGTCCCTTGTGATCGACGATTATAATCTACTTCAGGACTTCAATGTTTAGGAGTTTTGAACACTCCAAACCATTTTTCCTCCAAAGTACTTTGTACCCAGAGTTACAGATCGAGCACCACTCATCTTCCCCAATAAACGACTGTGATCCACTTCAAGACTTCGGCATTCAGGAGTTTTGAACACTCCAATGCCTTTTTTCTTCGAATTACTTTGTATCTGAAGTTACAGATCGAGTGCCACGCGTCTTCCCTAATCATTGATTGTGATCTACTTTGGGACTTCAACGTTCAGGATTTTTGAACACTCCAATGCCTTTCTCCTCCGAAGTACTCCATACTCGGAGTTACAAATAAAGCGCCACGCATCTTCCCCGATCAAGGACTTTGATTTAATTCAGGAATTTGGTGTTCAAGAGTTTTGAACACTCCAACGCCTTTCTCCTCTGAAGTACTATGTACCTGGAGTTACAAATCGAGCGCCACACGTCTTTCCTGATCAACGACTATGATATACTTCGGGACTTCGACGTTCGAGAGTTCTTAACTCACTTGACCCCACTTTCCTCCGAAGTGGCTATCTTCTGAAATGGAAGATCTGCTGACACATGTCCTCAGCTGTCGGATGGCTCAGATGAACTATGACTCTCCAGCCTTCATAAGTTATTGTCCAACACATCCCCTTTTATCCTGGAGTGACTTCCTCCGAAATGGTAGATCTTCTGCCATGCGTCCCTTCCAACAGATGGCTGGGATGATTTCAGGACTCTGACCTTTAGAAATCCTTGTGTCTTCACACTTCGGTCCTCCCGAAGTGACTTCTCTTCGGAGTGTCGAATAAGATGACACCTGTCCCTCTGGCTTGGATGACTCAAACCTACTTTTGCTCGTTGTCTCTTCGAGAGTTTTGCGATGCAAGCTTCTCTTTTCTCCCAGAGATGGTCAACATCAGGTTGACCATGACCTCAATTTGACAGTTCGAGGGTATCTATGCGACCCCATATATCTACAGCTCATAACTTTCATTTAAGGGTCCCTTGGGTCCTAGTGTGTGCCACTCCAAGAGGGACACCTGAAAACCCTGTCACTTGACACATGGGCTCCCACATGATCTCGACGTTAATACTCATGTCCCCACGATTGAATGATCGTGAGGGATCATGAAGGATACTTAGATCCATGGTCCACATCAAATTCAAGAATTCAGGGATTTTGGTTTTACCAAACCTCTGTCCTCCCGAAGTGGCCAACGTCGGGTTGACTACAACGTAGATCTGATGGTCAGGATAGTTCCCGAGAAGCTATAGATCTACAACCTAGATTTACTTCGGGACTTTAGGGGATTCACCTCATGTGCAACGAATATGCTCAATTTGTCAGACCACAAAGTCCAAAGGGCTCAAAGGGTTAATGCATGTGTTCCTTCTCCAGATCCGACGACCGTGAAGAACTTTGGCTCCTCCCGAACTAATCTCATCCATTCATCTTTAAAACAAAAGGATCTCTCCTTTAGGGGCTTGAAACTCACTATACTACGTGAGTTCTGTCAGTTCCTTAAATACTTAAGTATTTTGTGTTAATTCACATGAACTGAACGCTTAGAGAAATCATTCGTGCACCTCTTATGCTCATCTATCAACTCTAGAACTTAAGGGGAGGTTCTCAATGTGTGCCAACCTTGCAGAGGCTCTGTGCACACATGCACTGCCTCTCCTGAGCTTGATCGACCCCTTCCTTCAGAATGAATGGGAGTGTTGGCATGCACACGTGAGGCTATGCCCAAAATCAACAATTCACAGTTCATTTATTTTAACTTGAGCCACCACGAGGCTCAGACATTTACGTGTAGAGGCCAGAGAATTTCTTATTTTCTTAAATACACAATTAGGAAGAATTGAAGGGATACAATATAACCATTAATAAAACACATACATATGTACATCATTCATATAATATCTAACCTTAATTCACAGTTACCACTTAAATACATAGGATATAAGATTACTTATCTATTACAGGTGGAGGCCAACTAACTAATTGTGGGTGTTCGTCCTTCAACCAAACCATAGGCTCATAGGCATTCATTCTTATCACTCTAGCCACCCCCGTGCCAAGCCATGATATCACCAAGGAATTTATTCCAATTCCCATCGATCCTTTCTCTTTTACATCTTCTGCGAGGTTTATCAGATGCTTACTTAGCATCAAGCTCGCAACCTTCTGCTTTGGTCCCATTCTCTGCATACTCTCATAGATATCCCTCTCTGTCAAGGCCTTGACGAGGTTTATCAGATGTTTTCTCCACATCAAGCTTGTGGTCTTCGACTCGTTCTCTGTTGCTCAAGTTTTCCTCACATTTTCCACTCTTCTCTTCATATCCTCGTGTGTGCCTTGCACACACATCCCTCCTATCCTGTTTCCTCCTGTCAGAAGGAAAATCAGGTCAGTCTAGGTCTGTTGGACCCTGTGGTACTTTGTTCTAACCTTTTGTAGCTAGACCATGCTTCTATTCATGGGGGTGGTTGAGGGTTAAACCACTAGTCCTTTTCTTATTAACTGTTCTCTTATCGTTCTCACATTCTTTCCTCTAGTGATATCATGGCTAGTACTTTCAAGGCTTCACCCCCACAGTCAGTTATTGACAATTCAAACAATAATACATTTACATTGTTCCCATGCCACAACATGTTAATCCTAATTAATGAGTAATTACAAGTTGGGGGAAAAAGGGGTGTTACAATCCCCTCCCCCTTAAAAGGAACATCGTCCTCAGTGTTCTTTCTCAGTAACACATGTCATGTATTTCTCATTCAGCCACTGTTGGCATCAGAAGTCACTCCTAGATTGCAGTAAGAGTAAGCCTGAGGCCCATCAGTTTATGTCACTATTTGTTGATAAAGGGTGATGAATGGAAGTAAACTCAGAACAGTATCGTTCTAACTCAAAAACTAGGCCAGGCATGCATAAGCAGATGAGGTCTTGGTTTAACTTCAGACAGTAAGTTATAATAAGGGTGAGTAGGAGGAAGAATTCTGTGAGGAAAGGTGAAGGCCTGATGTAGGCATCGAGCTTCTAGCAGCCTGTAGAAGAAAACTTGAACACAAGAACCTCTTATATTCAAAAGAAGAAACACTAAAAGAACATAACAGTGTTATTATAAATACTTTATCATAACACAGTCACGATGATTCATGTGAATCAATCAATCATGAACCCTTTTAGTATGAGATCAAAACCAGATGAAAAAGAGAGTTTCTTTACATTGAACAAGAAAATTTCATATGCAGATACATAGCTAGGAAATCCAGTGCTTCATTAAAAAATTACAGTCGGGAGCTCTGCTCTACCATCCATCCTGACACAAATACAAAAATTGAGTATATATACTCAGAGAAATTCACCAACTTGGCAGCAGGAAGGTAGCTGAGACATTAAAGTCCAAATTAGCGTGTGCAGGCTCCTCTGGTCAGACGAGGACATCAGATCGGCATGGCTTCTTTAGAAAAACCTTCACATAGGATGATCTTGGGTAGATTGCCTGCCATAACCTCCATGTCTTATATTTAATGAGTGAGGCGAGGTTTCGACCACCTCCTCCTACCTTTATTTACCTCTAGCAGGGATCAGGATCGAGGCCGAGTTGAATTGGCACCTGGAGAACATGGTGATGCCTCCTGCAGCTAAACCTGACACTTTGTCCCTTTGCGCAACTCTTTCTGTCACCCCAAGTGACCATGGGCCTTGACCCTACACCTATCTTCAAAGGCACTTTTCAGAGTTTCTCGATGCAGTGGAGGAGCGACCCCCTGTCTTTCAAAGTCCCGGTTGCCGAAATCCTGAAACAGCTAATCATTTAGCATTTCAGAGTTTCCCAATGCAATGGATGAGAGACCCCATGTATTTTGAATTCCCGGTAGCCAAAATTCCAAAACGGCTAATCATTTCGCGTTTCAGAGTTTCCCGATGCAGTGTGTTATCCCCGATTTCTAGGGATAACTAGGAGATCATGTCTTGAGGCCCACAGGTCTTAGACATGGAGTACCGAGAACAAGATTGACCTGAGAATGGCCCTGGAGGGCCCATCCTTTTCTTATTTCGTCAGATTTGTCTTGTCAGCAGCAGCAGCATCCATCACCATCAGCTTGGTCTTGTATACGAGAAGGCTCTTGCTCCATGAGGTAATTGGTCCAGGTATCATGGTATGTGTCTCTTTTGATCATTATAACCTTTAGATATATTCATCTTACTCCTTTTATCTTTGATGACCGCTTGGATCTTACATTAACCCACTTAACCATGATTGGGGGGGTTGACAGGGTGTCCTAACAAGCATGTACCCATGGGTTTTGGTTTGCCACTAGAGGGATTTCTGAAGAGCCATCGTCCGCTCCCATCATACCACCACTTTTCCATCTTATCTCCCGCTGATCTGTCCCATTCCCCTTATCCTAGCATTAGGATGATCTATTTGTGGGGTTACACCTTATCTCGTGGGAAGAAGGGGCTAAAGGCCCAGAAGGTAAAAGCAGCTAGTAAAAGATAAAAGCCTAAAAATGAAACCTTGATATGCTTCGCCCAGGGATCCTCGAGAAGGCAATAAAAATCCTCTCAGCAAGAAACAAGAGGGACCCGAAAAAAATAACAAACAAGACCTAGCTAAGAGGATAGGGGGTCTCATCATGAACCAGCCTATTATGTTCATGGGTACCTAACAGCATGGCATTGCCACCATCTGGTTACCACACTAGGGAAGTGACCTTTGGTTGCATGGCCAAGGGAAAGGGGATCTCGTCACGAGCCAACCTTATCATCTCTATGAAAGTACCTGTGGGTAACACTGTCAGCTCTGGTCACCACGCCAAGGCAGTTTCCTCTGGTTATCCCTTGAATAAAAAGAAAAAGAAGAAGAAAAAGCAGATAAAGAAAAGAATAAAGGCAAGAAAGGGCTTGGAAAAAATTGCATCCATGACGGGTACAGCTCGCCTTCTACAAAGGCACCCACAAGTAATATTATGCATCCCTGGCTCTCACTCTACCCGTATGTCTAGACATCCCTTAGCCACATCACCTCATTTTACATGGCTTGGATGAAACCCCTTGGAAACTTTCCTTTTCTTATGGATACTAGCCCAATAGGGTGGCTTGTCCTTTTCCTCAACCTTGTATTGTAGGTTTTTTGTAATATCTTTGAGTTATTGGATGATATATCACGGTTTTTATGCATATGTTTGATAATATTAATGATGAAATGTGATTGACATTGTTATGATCCCTGTGACTAATGATCCCATGGAGGGCATAGTTTTTGATGTGCAGGACCATGCCTGACGGACAGGTACCATTTGGACCGGTACACATGGAGAGATGATTAGTTTGGACCTCCATGGGGCTGAAAATCCCATCAAATGGTTGTTGAGACCCTGTCAGAGGGGCAGAGACAGGGCAGTGTTTGACCGAGGTTTTTCACCGGAGAAGAAAAGGATGTTTCACCAAAGGCACTTTGGCAGAGCCTGGCCTAGGGGGAATGAACCCTTTTCAGTGGAATGTTGGCCTTGGAAGGCTCAGAGTGCCCCCATCCTTACCATGACGTCATCCAGCTTCATGGTCATTCTTGGAGGTAGACTGGGCAGTAGTGGCACATGTGGCATGTTGGAGAGGCCCTTGGGGGGTCAACGTTTTGCTCCTGGATGCCTCATCTGCCCTAAAAGGGGCTAGTGCCTCCCTTGAAGGGGATTTTTCCTTTATTACAGCTCAGTTAGGGTTTTAATTTGGTATGTGTTATATTCTTTACATGTGTGTGTGTGTGTGGGTGCGCTACAACAACTGCGTCTGGCAGTCCGTACAAACATTAGGGTTATTTGCTATTTTTAGCGGATTTTGCTATTTTTAGCTGATTTGTAAATTAATCCCGGATTAAGGGATTAGGGTTTTGGTATCTACGGAATACCTAAAAACATTGTATATATTGTATCGAATGGTGAAATTCGATATAATGAAAAAGAAAGGTTTTCCCGGTTGAGGGTTTCCGGTAAAGATCTCTGTGTATTCTGTGTATGAGCCATTGATTAATTTATGTATTGCTTAAGAATATATATATGCATTGCTTTACTTCGC
>ML780808.1:384484-410783 GCA_009831015.1 Picea engelmannii
AAGGAAGGTTTACAACTAGGGTTTGCAATGTTATTTCATCATGATATGTAAGTGTTTTTTCTGCAAAACTTCTTAATTGAATGGTTGTAGTCTTATATTCTTGCATTTATTATAAACTTTGATGATTTTAAAACCCTAGGGGATAAACACACAAGTAGGTTGTTGTCCCATGTCCCCTAAAAGAGAAATTTTCAGCCATTGAAGAAGGAAAGAAGAGCCTAGCCATTGCTACACTCTTATTGCTTCTTCCCCTGTGCTAGTCATACCTTTAAAAGTCAAGAAGGAGGAGACGTCCCAGGCCTAGGTTATCTACACCTAGGTTTGTCTTGCTTCTAAGGTTTTGTGATAGGGCCCTTCTTTAGCAACACTCTCCCTCACCTCACTCTCATGTCTTGATTTATCTTTTATGCTAACCATTTTGCCAAGTTAAACCTAAGGAAAGAGGAAAGAGCACAAAGCCTTGCTTAAGCAACAACGGAGTGAGCCTCTTTCCTCTAGGGTTTTGTTTCTGGGGCCCTGCCATTGCAGCACTTTAGAACCCTTCCTTCTAGTCCTTAGCCTTTTTCCTTCAACCTTTGCATCCTCCCTTAATTTGACTCCATTTACCCTTAGGCACTGATCTTAGGTCTCCAACGTTGAAGTGATAGTGGTCAAACAAAACTCTTAACTATTTGCTAGATGAAACCCTAACTAAACTACTAACCCTAAAAGCTGACGTCATCCTTTGTTATTCCATCTTGACGCAACAAGTTTTCTTTATAGGCAATTAGATGATGGTTTAAAGCATTTATTGAATGAGAAATTGATTGGACACACTGATTGCTACATCATCTTGGTATTTATTGATGAATTGATATTATTTCATTGTTGTATTGATAAACATTGATCTCGTCAATATCTATTGCTTATATATTGATATCATATGGTTATATGAAGTACTAACCCTTTGAATCATAGCATCCATATATTAGTTTGTTGTTTCTTTGTTCCGAGCAGGTGTTCTCATTTGGGCCTACACTTCATTATTGGTTGTTTAGCTTGACTATCTGCTCTTGGTGGTGACTTGTGAAGAGGGAATTTCACTTTGACCTTTATACCTTAGCCTCTTCAAAATTCCAGGTTACCGAGGATGTCTCCCCTGGGCCTAACCCCCCTAAATAGAAAGAACCTCCCCATTGTGGTGACATTAGGTTTGGTAGGTTCATGTTACGCCAGTTTGGCCTCTACCTTCTAGCCTTTTGACCTAGCTACAAACTGTGCGATAACACAGTGGAAGAGCGACCCCTTGTTGTTTGAAGTTCTGGTACCCGAAATGCCGAAATGACTAATCATTTTGCGTTTTGGAGTTTCCCGATGCAGTGGAAGAGCAACCCCCTGTCTTTTGAAGTCCCGGTAGCTAAAATGTCAAAATGGCTAATCATTTCGCGTTTCGGAGTTTCCCGATGCAGTGGAAGAGAGACCCTGTGTCTTTTGAAGTCCCGGTAGCCGAAATCATGACCGAGCCTAATCAGGTGCCATGTGTCCCGACTAAATCGGACGACCATGATCATTTCGTGACTTTGGCCATAAGAGATGATCCCATGCACTAAACCTCGTGCAACTCTGCGACTCAAGCTTACCCAATGACCGTCGATCTACTCCATCTATGGATCCTCACCGTTGAAAAAAAAATGCCCACTCACTTGATTTTAAGCCCGAAATGGACTTCTTCTATGTGTTGCGCTTGGCGCTCATGACTACGGCCTTTGAATAAAACGCATTTGATGGGTTTTTAAACCCCATTTCTATGCATTTACACCAAGGGCCTGAAATCGGAGAGAAACACCCCCTTGCAAGAATTGGCGCTAACAGCCACTTCAGAAGCCTTGACCTTCTTTCTCGGTAAATTCCTTTTTTAGACTCTTAATCTTTGTCACCTACCTTCAATAATTTATGGACAACAAGCACATTAATCATAGTATCATGCGAAAAATTTTTACTGTTGCATAAAATTTCTAGGAAAAATTCATAATCTAGCACAATACTTATCTACGCAGTTTGTGGATTTGTATCCACATGGCTGTCTTGTTCTCCAGGCTCACTATTTTTCCTTGACATACCCATTGTGTGCATGATCCCAATCAATAGTTTACAAGAACTATCAGAGTCTCCTCTTCCTTGCGGTCACTCACCCTCCAAGCCCAGGCTGAGGCATCCCCTTCTCTGTTATATGATTCCTTGGGTGATCCATCTTGTCTTGCCAAGGTTTTCTCGCACATGAATAATCCAAAAGACTTTATCGAGCCTTACATTTGAGGCGTCCCTAAGACTTGCTCTACCAAGGCATCCCTCCGGCTTGTGTTACCTCAACACAACATGTTCCAGGCGATCATGGCTTACCACAGGGTTCTCATGGCTCAACAATGGCCTCCTTCATGATTTTCAGTTGGATATCCTTCATCCATACTTTCTGGACAAATATTTTCTTCTCACATGTATCACAGGTATATAGAATTCATGAGACATCATCACAATTCTAAATTTCAGAATTTTATTGCAAATCTGTCACCCACAAATTTTCCAATTTCTTCATTTATTTTTAGATTTGTTCTGCATGGAACCATATTCACAAGCATGGGAATTTCCTCCCCATAGCAGTTTAGCTCAATAGGAAATCAATCTTCTTTATGGGCTTACAACATTTCCATATCCAAGACTCTTTCTTCCTGCAAGTCAACTTTCCTCAGCCAAACAAATTGTTCGTTTTCATGCACACTATATTTTCATACGATGCATACTAACAATCCAAGTCATTTTCATCTACTCATGGTATATAAAGAAAAAATGACATATCATTATTATGTAAGAATCCTATCAACATACTAAATTTTCCAAGTGAAATTCAAATATTAAATGACTTTAATCAATGTGTCAATGTTCATGGCCACATTCATACCCAATGCACCCTCGCATTGATCTTCACACTGCCACACTTGGTGACAAGCACCCTGCTATGGTGTGTTGGAGTTTAACCAACCTCTTCACCATATGGATTATTCCTCCTCGTTCACTCTTACAACAAGAGTATGCTTCCTGCTATAGGCTAATCACGATTCCAAATAAGCACACATGAAACTAAATGTTTCTCTTGAATGCGCCCAAGCATTCTTCATTCATTAGTAACCAAGGTGCCTGCACTCATGGTCACCCAAATTTTATTTCCTTTGACATCCATACAATTTAAGTAAAATTTTTGGAAGGTCCTCCTTCCTCAATGGAAGGTTCACTGTCTTCCTTTCATGCAAACATGCACTTCCTCGAAGCAATTCCATGAAATGTACTAGCTATGAGCACCTTTATTCCCATAGAACCAATCCTCGCAACCACAGTCTAACACAGAGTGTTAAACTTTATCTTCCTTGACTGGCCCAGAGGAACTCAGTTTTCTCTCCATGCAACCGAGAGTTGTGACCTCAACTCTATTCTTTTCAGGCGCTATCCTTTCAGCTCCTATGTCCAGGCACTATGATCTTGGCTAAACCCCTTGTCTACAAATAGATGGTGTAGATCCATTTTCCCCTAGATCCAACGGCTGCAAGGGATTGCGGAACCTCAACTAGCTCGCAGTTTAATTCTCCTTTCGATCTCTGCAATGAATACGGACTGTCCGATCTATGATCGGATCCCAAACTCAAAACAACACTATATTGAATTTAAATTACGGAAATAGGTCTCGACATTAACCCTTGTGCATATGTAATCTTAGCAATGATCGTGGGTCGTCGATCATAGCCCTCGATCGATTTTAACAACACGATTTCCAGATAATAATAATTCCAACACAGTTTTTTGACCGAGAATTTAGGTTGATACAGAGCTTTGATGTGATAAATTCAACCACAAAACCCAATCACAATACAATTTTTATGCAACATTAACATGTGGGTTCCTTCCAGGTTCTCCCACCGATCATTCACAGATCGATGGATCACAGCGATTGCAGAATCCCAATATGCTCGCTCTTTATTGAAGATTTCAATCTCCGCAATCTAAAAAGTGCTTTCCCGACTCTTTTAATTGTGGTCATTGATCTTCCACCCTAATGAGATCAACAACATTGGTTGATTGCGGGTCATGAACTAGCACGTCTGCTAGTTTCACCTTTGCGCTCCACAATGATTCCCAACCATCGATCTTTCTTCACAGATAGATGGTTCACAGTGATTGCGGGGCCCAATATGGAAAGTGTTCATCGGACTCTATCTAATTGTGTTCGTCGATCTTCCACCCTGACGAGATCAACGATGTTGGTTGATTGCGGGCCGTGAACTAGCACGTCCATTAATTTCACCTTCGCGCTCCATAATGATCCCCGACCGTCAATCTAATCAAACAACTGGTGTTTGATCCATTAACTCCATTGGATAGCGAATTCGATTTGACGACTGCAATCATTCTTCCTTTCGATGAGCGGTGTTGGCCCTTGGGTATGGAAGTAAGAGAATTTTAAGGTAGAAAAAAAGGAATGTGAACTACGCGGAAGACACAGTGGCTGATAATGGGTCGAAGTGAGCAAAAGAGAAGAAAATATGGAGCGAAGCAAGAGAAAGAAAGTCATTGGACGAGGAGACCGAAGATGAAAAATCAGCAAGGAAGACGGATCATGGACAACTCAGTAAGAGGAAAAATCCACCATTGGATTCTTTCGAGCACCGCATGAGAAGGAAGGAAAGACAGGTTGGTGAAGCCCTGAAAACGCAGGTCAAGTTGACCTAGGGTTTTGGTATATAGGCTTTTGGCACTTAGGTCTCGGCCTAAGGTTGTCGGTGTGTGATTGTAATGTATAAATAAGAACCTAGATGAGGGAAGAGGGTTTGTTTGGAGTTTATTTCTCGATTATGTTATGAGAAGGGATTGCTATTGAGAGAGAACTATTGTAAGGTGAGAACCTTCAGGTATTGTAAGATCTTTAGCTAGGTGTGAAGATCAACCCTGCAGATGGGTGCGCATGGAAGGGAGAGAAGAGAGAAGAGAGAAGATAAGCTAGCTAAGAGCACAGATAGAATTGTATGCTTTCATCTTAATATATTATAAAGCACATTTCTGTGGATGTATCCCTAGAGAGAGGGTGGACCACATATATCTTGTGTTGTGTGTGATTGATGTTGTGTTCTCTGTCAATTGATATGTTTCTATTGTGATATTTTGTTAGATCTAAAATATAACTTGTGTAGTAGGTTTAGGGAAGATAAAATACTAGGTTTTTGTGTGTTGTTGCTTTGAATCCACTTTACATTCCTTCTGGTTGTAGACACCTGTGTCCTGCAACCCCCTATAGATACTTCAGGTGAGACTGCATCTGCCTCACGGGTGTTGCTGAAAGAGCTAGTAGTTAGGGATTTTTGGTGTGCTCTTGAGTATTGAACCCTGGGTCTGCCCATGTGCCAACAAATGGCTCTATTTTCAGGACCGATATCTTCCTGAGCGAATGTCAAGGTGGTTTCCATCGAAGACAAATATTTAGAAGTGGATAGAATATCAAGAAAAGGACTTTGCTGAAGCCTAGACCAAGAACCCTAATCTTAGTATAGAGGATTGGATGGGAAGGTATATTTTTACTGATATACATGAGATTTTATTTGGAGGGATTCATAAGGAGCTATATGAGTGGTTATCCAGATTAGCAGATACCCAGTTCGAGATCAGAGCTAAGCCACCTGTGGTTTGGACGTCAGCATTGATCAATAAGGTTAAAAGAGTTGATAATGTTGTGTCAAGAGCAGTGGATCACTAGTTTGATAGAACCATTGGAGGGTATATCACTGATTTTTCTATTGACATAGTAGAGTCATATAGCCAAGCAAAGAGATATTTCTTTAAGGGACCTAGAGGAAATTTTTTACATTTTCTGAAGTTGAATATCAAGATGCTATTTCATGAGAAAAACATCTTGAAGATACAGTAGTGGGTCATATCGAAGAGCTAATGTTCAAAAATTCAGACAGTGACAACGACACAGAGATCAGACATACGCGTAGTGGAAGGATATTCAGAGAAGCTTCTTTGGTGAACTTGTTTGAGCAAGATCAAGAACCTATTCTGTAGGAAGAAGGATTCTATAGTGGGGAAGAGGAAGCGATACTGAGTGAAGAATAGTCAAGATCTTTTGGACCAAGAGAAGAAAAGACTGAAGAGCCTCACCGAGAAGAGCCAGAAACTCCAGGAACTACGTGGATCATTGAAGTAATTACTATTACTCCTCCTGTTGTTTCATCAGCATTGAGTAAGCAGAGTAACCTAAGTTATCAAAGAACTCAAAGAACTGGTACAAGTAGCTCAGTACCTATTCAGTCAGGAAACCTAGGAATATCTATGGTAGACAAGATGAGGTTACCCACCTTTAAGGGAGATGGATCCAAAGATCCTAAGAAACATTGGTTCCTATGTGAAGTTGTATGGAGTATTAAGAATATTTTCGACGAAGTTTTTAAACAAGCTCAGTTCAACACTACCTTGAGAGACAATGCACTGAGCTGGTACATGAAGTTTTTCCAAGGAGTTTCCCATCTCAAACTGCTGAACCAGATCAAAACTATGTTGATTACAGAATTCAAGAAACCCAAGTCAGAGTCAAAATGCATTACAGAACTAAAATAAATCAAGCAAAGAAAAGCTGAACCTGTGTGGGAGTTTGATCAGAGGTTTAAAACCTTAACATGCCATTTGAGTTTTCAGATCCCAGATGAGTAGAACAAGGAATGGTTCATTTCTGCCCTCCTACCACACATCAGAGTCCCTCTAATGCAACAGAATATTGCTTTGCAGGCTGAGGAACTGGAGATCACCATGAAACTAGAATCAGCCCCTATGGGAGAATCCATCTCAGGTATGAGTCAAATCTTGAGTCAGCTAACTAGCTTATCACTGCAGGTCGAAGATATGAAGAAAGACAAGGGAAAAGATAAAAGATAAGATATATGGTGTATTATATGCAAATCAGAAGGCCACAACAAGGAGCATTGTCCCCTATTTCATGAGTATTTGGCATCTGGAGCCCCAAGTCCTTTAAAGAAAGTTACCCTACCTTGGTGAGAGGTATGTAGAAATCGACATCGCCCTGGTGAATGTTACTATTTGCACAAATATGTCCAGACACTCATAAATATGTACTATACATTATGTAAGTCGATGGGGCATGATGATAGGGATTGCATAGCTTATGATCTCATGCATGAAAGGTCTAGGGATATATACAAAATTCAAGGTGGAGTACAACAAGAAGGAAACACTATGCAGTATAATTCCCTAGGAAGAGGAAAATTCAACCCTCATGGTGGATTCAGAGGAGGAGGAGGAGGAGGAGGAGGTATGGGTCGAGGTCAAGGATAGATCATCTGTTATAATTGCGCACAACCAGGACACTTGGCAAGGGACTATCAGAACCCTTGTACCATTTGCAGCTACTGCAACTCATTCGAACATGTCATAGAAGATTGTCATGTGTTGTTAGCCAAACTTTGGGAGAAACGAGGAGGAAACCAAAAAATACAACTAATCAAAGAAGAACCTCGCGGAGCAGATCCCAAAGTCATTGTTATCACTAGAGGAGGCGATGTTATAGGAGAAGATAGAGTGACCCAGGGAAAGACTACAGAAGAGTCAGGAGTTAGGAAAGCTGCAGAGAAGACCCAAACTTTTGATGCAAAGAAAGAAAAACAAGTGTTTGAGGAGGCCATAAAGAAATTTGGAAGAGATTAGGCCTCTTCATCAAAGGTTCGACCAGAAGTGAGAGAATATGGAATGCCTTTGGCATTCGATCAGTCTGCTCTTCCAAAAGAAGGAAAAGAGGTAAGAAATCTCATGGAATTCTTATATACTTGTATTTGTTGGGTATGTGTTATATTCTTTGCATGTATGGGCGCGTCAGATATGACAACTACATCTATGTTTTGGTATCTACGGAATACCTAAAAACATTGTATATATTGTATAGTGAATGGTGAAATTTGATATAATGAATATAAGAAAGGTTTTCCCAGTTGAGGGTTTCTGGTATAAATATTTGTGTACTATGTGAATGAGCCATTGATTAAATTTTGTTTTTCTTAAGAATCTATATGCATTTCTTTACTTCACAGGTTTAAAACTTATATGTGGTATCAGAGCTCGTTTTTGGCTTCAGAGGGACGCCTTTGTTGTTGAGGGTTTGGCTTGGTCTTGATAGATCAAGTTTATCTTGGGTCTGTGATAAACCTGGGTTTAGTGGGAGCTATTGCAGTGGAGATTCGAGTATAGAAAGAGGAATGGTGAGCTCATCTAGAATCGAGATAGAGAAGTTCAACGGTAAAAACTTTGAGCTATGGAAGCTCAAGATGGAGGACCTTCTTGTAGACAAAGAACAATGGATCGTTGTGGATCCTAGTACACAGCCTACTGGTACACCTTCTACTAGCACACAGGCTACTGGTACACAACCTACTAGTACACAAACTACTAGTACACCAACTACTGGTATGTCGAAGGAAGACTAGGAGAAGTTGGATAGAAGAGCGAGTACTATTCGACTCTACCTAGAAGATTCGGTTTTGTTGAATGTCTCGGGAGAATCTACAGCCAAGGAACTATGGGATAAGTTGGGGAATTTTTATCAATCAAAGTCCCTAGTAAACAAGTTGTTTCTTCGAAATAAGTTGTATCATCTTAGGATGGAAGATGGAGATTTTGTGACAGAACATCTAAATGCCTTTAATACTCTAGTAAGTCAACTTGTCTCTATTAATATTACAATTGCAGAAGAAGATAAGTGTATTACTTTGTTATGTTATTTTCCAGACTCTTGGGATAATCTAGTTGTAGCAATTGGTAGTACCACTCAATCTACATTGAAGTATGAGGATGTAGTTTCATCCTTGTTATCTGAAGAGATGAGGCGAAAAAACATGGATGGTCACATCGCAGATGCTTTATTTGTAATAGGGCATACACAATACAGGAACCCTAGTAAGCCTTCGGGGTGGAGATCTAAATCTGCAGGTAGATATAAGTCTCCAGGAAAATCTTTGAGGAAATTTTGGAAGTGTGGTAAAATAGGGCATTATAAGAAAGATTGCAAGTCTAAGAAGGTTGAAAAACCAAAGGGATCTAATAGTACCTCTTCCACAGAGGCGAAAACCTCCACTAAAGAAGGAGGTGATGTTTACCTGGCATCTACAAGTACACATGCAAACCGTGATGTATGGTTGATCGGCTCAGGTGCATTATACCATATGACTCCTCACAGGGAGTGGTTCTCTGAATATGAAAAATATGATGGTGGTGATGTATTCCTAGGAGATGACTCGACAGCAAAAATATTGGGACGTGGAAGGGTTAAGTTGTTGCTAAAAGATGGAAGGATTAGAACTCTCCCCAGGGTTCTGCACATTCCAAAACTAGCCAGGAGCCTAATATCTGTAAGCAAGATGGATGATGTAGGAGTGGATATTGTATTTGGAAAGAACACTTGCAAGATGGTATGAGGATAAATGGTGTTGATGAGGGGAGTTCGGTGTGGAACTCTGTACAAGTTGTTGGGAAGCACTTATACTAATGGGTGTAACGGTTATGTTGTCCTTGAGCAGACAAATAAAGAAGACAAGACCAATATCATCCCTGAAAAGAAGACCATGTTGTGGCATCAAAGACTGGGGCATATTGGAGAAAAGGGCCTTCGAACACTACACGGTAAAGGCATGGTTGGAGGTATGTCTAATTGCACTCTGGATTTTGATTTCTTTGAACATTGCATATATGGTAAACATAATTGAGTAATATTCCCATCTGGTGCTACAAGAGAAAAGGGGATCTTAGAGTTGATACACAGTGATGTGTTTGGACCTGTTCCTGTTCCATCCCTAGGTAAATCTGTTTATTATGTTTCATTCATAGATGATTTTTCAAGGAACACATGGATTTATTTTCTTAGAAAGAAATCTGAGGTATTTGATAAATTTAAAGAGTTTAAGGCTCTGGTAGAAAATCAGACAAAGAAGAAAATAAAGGTATTGAGAACAGATAATGGTGGAGAATTCTGCGGAAATGAATTCAAAGAATTCTCTAATAAGTGTGGTATAGCAAGGCAGAAGACTACTCCATACACTCCTCGGTAGAATGGAGTTGAAGAAAGGATGAACATGACACTGATGGAAAAAGAAAGGAGCATGCTCAACGGTGTCAAGTTAGGACAAGAATTCTGGGAAGAGGCAGTGGGTACAACATGTTACCTGGTCAATCAATCACCTTCATCAGCGTTGGATGATAAAACTCCACACAAGGTATGGTCTAGAAAGAAACACTCTCTTCAACATCTTAGAGTGTTTGGTTGTGATGCTTCTGTACATGTTCCAAAGGAAAATAGAAGTAAGCTGGATAAAAAGGTTGAAAAGTGTATCTTTATTGGTTATAAAGATGGTGTGAAATTTTATAAGCTTTGGAACCCAGAAACCAAGAAAACTATTTACAGTCGAGATGTTGTTTTCAGAGAGGTAAAAGATGTGTCCAAAGAGGAATTCCTACCAACGCAAGATGAACCTGAGAAAATAGAGCTTGAGTTGGATGATGCAAAATATGAATCATTTGAAGAAGAAGAAGAAGAAGAACCTTATACCCCAGTATTGAGGAGATCAATGAGAGATAGAAGGCAACCAGAAAGGTATAGTCCACTTGATTTTCGTTCCAATTTTTCTTTATCTATTACTGATGATGATCTCAGAACCGTCAGAGAAGCAGTGAATTTAGAGGATAGTAAACTCTAGAAGAAGGCCATAGTTGAAGAAATGGATGCCTTGGATAATAATGAGGCATGGGATATAGTTGAGTTTCTAGCTGGAAGAAAATCGGTTGGTAGCAAATGGTTGTTCAAGAAGAAGTTTAATGCACAAGGTAAAGTGGAGAAACACGAAGCTCGGTTAGTAGCAAAAGGTTATTCCCGGGTAGAGGGAATTGACTTTGGTGAGATTTTTTCTTTTGTTGCTAAGTTAACTTATATTAGATTTCTCTTATCTATTGTTGTTGCTTTCGATCTTGAAGTGGAACAGATGGATGTGAAGACAACATTCCTACATGGGGATATGGAAGAAGAAATCTACATGAAGCAGCTAGAAGGATTTGCAGTGAAGGGAAAGAAAGATCTGGTATGTAAGCTAAAGAAGTCACTATATGGTCTGAAGAAATCACCTAGGATGTGGTACCAAAAGTTTGACACATACATCCTTGGATTGGGATTTGTAAGAAGCAAGGTTGATCACTGTGTATATTCCAAGAAGGTTGGTATTCACTTCATTTATGTAGTGTTGTATGTTGATGACATGTTGTTGGTAGGAAATAACATGGATGTTATCAAGGAGGTGAAATCACATCTATCCTCCAAATTTGACATGAAGGATCTTGATGTTGCTAACTTCATTCTGGGAATGGAGATTAAATGAGATCATGCAAACAGGAAAATCCAGTTGAATCAGAGAAAATATGTTGAGACGATATTGCAGAGGTTTAATATGCATGGAAGTAAACCAGTCAAGGTTCCTATTCCTATAGGTGTAAAGTTATCTGCAGATCAGTGTCCCAAGACACGGGAAGAAGAAGAGGACATGTCCCATGTTTCATATGCCAGTGCAGTTGGTAGTTTGATGTATGCAATGGTCTGTACTAGACCAGACATTGCACATGCAATGGGAGTTTTGAGCAGGAATATGTCAAAACCAGGGAAGGAGCATTGGACAACAGTAAAGAGGGTCTTCAGGTATCTTCGTGGCACCACCAGTTATGGATTGTGCTACCAAGGAAGACCAGGATTGGAGAGAGTGGTGGACATACATGGCTTTGTTGATGCAGACTAGGCTGGAGATCTGGATCGCATAAGATCTACAAGTGGATATGTGTTTAACCTATTTGGAGGAGAAATTAGTTGGATGAGAAAAATATAGGCTGTAGTGGCACTCTCAACTACAAAAGTTGAATACATGGAAGCCACTCATGCAAGCAAGGAAGAAGTATGGTTACAAAGATTGTGTTTAGGTATTGGGTTGGTACAACAAGCAATGAGATTAGATTGTGACAGTCAGAGTGCAATGTTCCTAGCAAAGAACCCAACTTATCATTCGAAGACAAAGCATATTGATTTTCAGTATCACTTTGTGAGAGACATGGTTGAGGAAAAGAAGGTGTTGCTGGGAAAGGTCGACACTTTGAAGAATGTTGCAGATTCATTGACAAAGTTTATGAGCGCATAAAATTTCTCATGGTGTAGAGTAACAATGGCCATTGTTTCCCTGGATTGTTGACTATATAATCCCCTGGACCCCTGGATGCAAAGAAAACAACAAGTGGGAGAATGTTGGGTATGTGTTATATTCTTTGCATGTGTGGGTGCGTCAGATATGACAACTGCGTCTATGTTTTGGTATCTATGGAATACCTAAAAACATTGTATATATTGCATAGTGAATGGTGAAATTCGATATAATGAATATAAGAAAGGTTTTCCCGGTTGAGGGTTTCCGGTATAAATCTTTGTGTACTATGTGAATGACTCATTGATTAAATTTTGTTTTTCTTAAGAATATATATGCATTGCTTTACTTCACAGGTTTAAAACTTACAATATTAAGTTGATTCGGGATGAAAGTACTGTACAAGAGCTACAAAACTTGATTAGACAGTATGAGCTAGGGAAGGTAGACCCCTTACTGAGTAGAGCAGTACACCAAATATCTAAAAAGAGGAGGAAAAATAAAGAATTACACTTGAATGATCAAATTGGAGAGTATGATATAGACTATGTCGTCCTTGACTTAGGGTCAGAAGTCAATGTCATGACAAAACAGACCTGGGCACTGATGGGAAAACCTAAGTTGATCTATTCCCCTATCAGGCTTAGAATGGCCAATCAGCAAGTTGTGAGCACCTTTGGAAGATTG
The DNA here is from genome assembly GCA_009831015.1 of Picea engelmannii. NCBI lineage: Eukaryota > Viridiplantae > Streptophyta > Pinopsida > Pinales > Pinaceae > Picea > Picea engelmannii. The sequence goes on from ML780808.1 coordinate 397,420, forward strand.
GAACATGTCCCTATAGACATTGATGGGGTCAGAACATTTGTGGACTTCGAGGTCATTGAGATAGTTGATGATAGCTTCCCTTACCCCACATTGTTAGGTATTGATTGGGTTTTCAACAATTCCATTGTGGTTGATTTAAATAAAAGAAGGATGATGCTTGAAGGTGATGGCCTTAGGATAATTACACCTTTGGACACTGATGAAGGTCCCAGATACACAGAGCCCATTAGAGAAGAAGACCACGCATATGAGTTAGAAAACATATACAAATTGGAAGCCAGACAACATGATTACATTAATCCTAAAGCATATGGGAATTTAAGCTGGTGAAGTGAGAGTGCATGCTCATCAGATTCGGAAGAAGCACTGGAGAATTGGCAGAACAAAATGTATGAAGTATATACTAGAAGGTGTGCTAGATTGACCAAAGAAGTTCACTGGATCGGCACAGCAGTAAGTAACTTGCCCACCTTTGATGGTTTAAATAATTTAGAAGTGTTCTTGATGGAGTTTGAATAAATTGTACCAATACAACAAATATTGTTGGCACTAGACGAGGCCTTGAAAGCCACTCCAGCAAGGTGGGGTGGGACACATAAACACAACATTACATATTGGGTACAATGTCTCACTTTGATTACAGCGCGGTTCTCAGAGCAAGTAGAAGGTTGTGAAGTTAGATACACAGGTCGGAGTTGTCCAAAAGACCATGTGCGAAGTTGCGAGGAATCCTAGAGCAACATTCCTCAAGACCAGTGGGTGCATAAATTCATCAACACACTGGATACAACCCCTATCAATTGGTACCTTCAAGCAGAACTACGCCTCATCACTACAGATTGGGAAGGTATGGCCCAAAACTTTGTAACTACCTTCTTATTTGAAAGCCAATATCCTACAGTGGATCAAGTATTACAGATTGTAAGACAGAAAGTGTTCGAGGAGGAACCTAGCCTCCCTTTGGAGCAAGAAGAGGATGAATGGACTGTGCCTCTTCAGAAACTGCAAGGTTGTTACAATATCAATGTTGATGAAGATGATGATCCTAGGAAGGTGAACACCATCGAAACAGAAGGCCAAAGAGACATACAAGGACCAGGAGTCGAACTACCTTTCATTGGACAACCAATTAAAATCAAGAAAGTCAACATTGGAACAAAACAAACACTGAAGCTTGCTAATGTTGGAGATTATTGAGATGTTTCCACTATTGATAAGATCACAGAGTTACTGCATGAATATCAAGACTTGTTTCCAACCAAGTTCACTGATATGAAGGGAATTAAAGGGCCCATGGGAGAGATGAAAATTCCCTTAAAACCAGATGCAAGGCCATTCAAACAAAGACCTTACAGATTGAACCCCAAATATAAGGAAAAAGTGAAGACTGAACTAGACAGAATGTTAGAAGCAGGAATCATAGAACCTATTGAAGAGTCTGAATGGATAAGCCCTATGGTGGTGTAGGATAAGAAGATTGGAGAAATCATGATTTGTGTAGATATCAGGAAGTTGAATGATGCCTGTTTGCATGACCCATTCCCTACACCATTCACTGACGAAGTGCTAGACAATGTAGGAGGACAGGAGGTCTACTCCTTCACCGATAGATTTTCGGGATACCATCAGATCAGGATTGCCAAGGAAGATCGCCATAAGACCACATTTGAAACAGAATGGGGATCTTACCAGTATACAATGATGTAGTTCAAATTGAAGAATGCACCATCCATATTTTCTAGGGTGGTGGTCGAAGCGTTTAAGGAGTTTTTACATAAATTTCTTGAAGCATACTTCGATGATTGGACTATTTTCAGCATTTTGCAAAATCATATTGAATGTTTAAGACTAATGTTGGATAAGTGAAGGCAATGTCAGATTGCCTTGAACCTGAAAAAGTGCATCTTCTTTTCACCCTTTGGCGTGTTGTTGGGCCATATTGTGTGTAAGCAGGAATTGTTGGTGGATCCATCTAAGATTGCCATTATAGTTGATCTGCCCCTTCCTACTTCAATCAAACAACTGCGCACTATGCTAGGACATAATGGATACTATAGGAAGTTCATTAAAGGCTATGCCCAGATTACAACACCCAGGGAAAATCTTTTGAAAAAATATTGTCAGTTTCAATGGATAGAACAATGCCAGCAGAGATTCGACACACTGAAACAGAAAATGGTTACTGCACCTATTCTGGTTTTCCCAGATTTTAGCAAGGAATTTCATGTGCATGTCTATGCATCTTATATCGTATTAGGAGTAGTGTTAGCACAACCGGGAATAGGAGACATCGACCACCCGTTAGCTTTTGCTAGCAGGAAGCTATCCACAGCTGAGATTAATTACACCACCACTGAAAGGGAAGGTTTAGCCATGGTGTATGCGCTGCATAAGTTTCGCCACTACTTGTTGGGAGGACATTTTAAAATGTTCACTGATCATTCTATGTTGAAATACCTATTCAACAAGCTAGTGTTGGGGGGAAGGATATGCAGATGGCTTCTGCTATTTCAGGAATATGACTTTGAGATCATGGTAAAACCAAGAAGGATGAACAAAGGTCCTGACCACTTATCGAGGTTGGAACATGGAGAGGAACCTACTAGTTTGGAGGATAAACTACTAGATGCACAGTTGTTGGCCATTAGGAAGGTTGATGATCACTTCACGGAGATAGTACATTTCTTGTCAACAGGAATGGCACCTAGTGACTATACAGTTATTCAAAAGAAATAGTTGGTAGCCCGCACTGCATATTTTTCACTTATAGCTGGACAGCTATACAAGATGGGACCTGATGAGATACTGAGGAGGTGTGTTATGGGAGCAGAGTGACCATTGATCCTCATCAAATCCCATGAAGGCATCGCAGGAGGACACTACGCAGGGAAAACAACAACGCAGAAGGTTCTTAGACATAGCCTCTAGTGACCTACTTTACACATAGATGGTAAGGATTATTACAGAGCTTGCGATGTATGCCAAAGAGTTGGAAAACCATACAGAAGAGATGAAATTTCGTTAGCACCCCATCTAACCCTACAATCCTTTGAGAAATGGGCCATTGACTTCGTGGGACCTATAAACCCACCAAGAAAGCGCACAGGAGCTAGATACATAATCACTGCGACAAAGTACTTGACCAGATGGGTCGAAGCAAGAGCAGTCAAGGACTATAGTGCAACTATAGTTGCACACTTCATATTTGATGATATCATAACCAGGTTTGGATGCATGAAGACCTTGATGAGCGATCAAGGCACACATTTTATTAACAAGACCGTTGAAGCCTTGACCCGAGAATTTGAAGTTCACCATCAAAAGAGCACACCATATCATCCATAAGAAAATGGGATAGTTGAATCATTCAATAAGATCTTGGAGACAACGTTGATGAAGATATGCAGTGTGAACAGGGATGACTAGGATTTAAGAGTACTAGCAGTGTTATGGGCCTATAGAACCACTTGAAAGAAGTTGACCATGCAGACTCCCTTTAAGTTGGTTTATGGCCTAGAAGCAGTTGTACCCATGGAGTATTTGGTTCCTAGTCTAAGGATCGCAACCTTTACATATATGGATGATATCGACGTTGTTCAAGAGAGGCTCACGCAGTTGGTTTAACACGAAGAAGACAAATTTATTGCAGGATTCCATCAGCAAGTTCAGAAGGAAAGAGAAAAGGCCTACCATGGCAGGCATATCAAGAAGAAAGCATTCAAGCAAGGAGATCTGGTATTGATCTATGACAGCAAATTCATGAAACTCCCAGGGAAGTTCAGAATGCATTGGCTTGGGCCATATCAGGTTGCCTATATTACGGAAGGAGGAGCTGCATAGTTGAACACTTTGAATGGAGAATGGAAGGAAGGGTTGGTGAATGGGAGCCGGTTGAAATTGTATTATGACAACCGACTACCTTGCAGCTCCCAGTAAAAGCATGAGGAAAAGGGTCTAGGTACTAGGTGCAGTTGAAACTGGGTACCAGACACAGAAAAGACAGTCTGCACAAGGAAGGAAGGGAGGCATAGAGATGAAAGAACAAGCTTCCCTCAACAATATGAAATCGAAGTAAAATAGAAGAATCAGATCTCAAGTTCCTCGGGATGAGTCACAGGTGAGTGTTGGGGGATTGTTGGCCCTTGGGTATGGAAGTAAGAGAAGATTAAGGTAGGCATGGAAGACACAATGACTGAAACTGGGTCGAAGTGAGCAAAAGAGCAGAAAAGATGGAGCGAAGCAAGAGAAAGCAATTCGTTGGATGAGGAGACTGAAGACGACATATCAACAAGGAAGATGGATCGTGGACAACTCAGCAAGAGGAAATATCCACCATTGGATTCTTTCGAGCACTGCGCGAGAAGGAAGGAAAAACAGGTTGGTGAAGCCTTGAAAATGTAGGTCAAGTTGACCTAGGGTTTTGGTATCTAGGGTTTTGGCACTTAAGATTGCTATTGAGAGAGAACTATTGTAAGGTGAGAACCTTAAGGTATTGTAAGATCTTCAGCTGGGTGCGAAGAACAACCCTGCAACTGGGTGTGCAGTGAAGGGAGAGAAAAGAGAAGAGAGAAGATCTGCTAGCTAAGAGCACAAATAGAACTGTATGCTTTCATGTTAATATATTATAAAGCATATTTATGTGGACGTAGCCCTAGAGAGAGGTTAAACCATGTATATCTTGTGTTGTGTGTGATGGATGTTGTGTTCTCTGTCAATTGATATGTTGCTATTGTAATATTGTGTTAGATCTGAAATATAACTTGCGCAGTAGGTTTAAGGAAGATAAAAGAATACTAGGTTGTTGTGTGTTGTTGCTTTGAATCCACTTTAAATTCCTTCTGGTTGTAGACACCTGTGTCCTACAACCCCCTATAGCTACTTCGGGTGAGATTGCATTTGCCTCGTAGGTGTTGCCAAAAGGGCCAGTAGTTAGGGCTTGTTGGTGCGCTCTTGAGTATTGAACCGTGGGTCTGCCCATGTGCCAACAAGCGGCTCGCATCCATTTCCTCTGTCGGGTTCTTGAGTATCATGATTAATTTAGGGTTTTCTTCCTAAATCATACTCTACTTGGGTATTCGAGGCATACAAATTTCTTTTCTTAACATGGCTTCAACCAAGCCTATTCAATCAACCATACTCATTTATTCATTCACTAGTCTTCTATTCATTAAGTGATGCTTTCAAAATGTAATCGAGGATTCTTATATATATATATATATATATATATATATATATATATATAAGCTTGTATCTTACTGCTTATTTTCTCAACAGTTATTAAGGTTGTGACTCTGACCTCCTGACAGAGTTTTCACACAGTTCTTCCAAGGGAACTCCCTCAGCATGCAACTTCCTTATTGCACGTCCATCACTATATGTGATGGCCTCAACTTTGAGTTAGCTTTAGTTGTTTACCAAATATTCCATAGGGAATATAAACATGCATCTTTGTCATGCACCCAAATTATGTATCCATACATATTCTGGTTTTGTTATCTTACATCCATGATGTACTTAACCATGTACATAATAAAAACTATGTGTGTAGCTTCCATGGGTATATTTCACAGACTACATACATATCTATTCTAAAATTAGTCAACTCATGACTGTTCAAACTCATTCTTATGTGATCCTCAAGGCATAATCATTTTCCTCTTATCCTGACACAGACCATCCTTGCTCATTTACTCTTTCATTTATTTATACTAGTCTTTCTTGAGGGAATGGAGCGCATCCCCCTTAAGCTATCATTCAAAACAAAACTTTCATGACTCTTCAAAATGGAGTCAACCATGCATCCATGGTATTCACTTAATCTTGGCAAGTGAAATTCTTGCCTTACATATCACTCATCAAGGCAGCCTTAATGTGCCTTTAGTATACATATATCCTTACATCATGCATGTGCATCATTTACACATGGACCTATTAGACTTCCAGATCCTCCTCCAAGGTTATTGTTGCCATCTTTATGACAAGCCTCATAGGGATACTCAACACTAAGTTTCCCTCTCAGTTTAGAGCTTGTAGTCATTCACACGACATCCACATAGAAGTTGAATCATACATAGTCATAGCTATGTTCCCTTTTTATACGATAACAATTAGCAAGAAAATACTCTTGCCTCAACCTCCCTGGAACATTACCCAACTTATAAATACAATCTAGAAAATTATAACCATGCCCAAGGTAACAGAATCAACCAATTTAGCTTCCAACTATATCTGTATGGATACCATCCACCACTGGATGTCAATCTAACCTAATGGCTTCTATAAGTGCCCCAACACTTCCTTTACCACATTCATGATGAACATTTAGTCAACCATTTTATCTTAATTTTAACAATTTAATGTCTAATACCATTTGGACTACTTACTAAGTATCCTAGTTCAGAAATCGAGAGCATCTTTAGGTCAAGATCGGTCTTGACCATTACATCTAGAATTATTCCTTATATTCAACACAGTCATGGATGGAGGCCATTCTCCTCCCCCACAAGAACTCTGGAAGATTAGTTTCCTATCCACCAAGCAAGGGAGGTTGTTGTGATTTCTCACTCAATCACTCTATATTTCTACAACTTTATTTATCATCTTGATTAGAAAAACCCTATCCAGCAATTTCTATACCCAGAAACAAAATTTGTTTCTCAGTCCACTTTGAAACCCAAGAGCTACGCATGCTCTCCCTTTTCAGGGAATGGTCACCAGACTCATTCCTCTGATCATGAGGGATTATACACATATACAAGGTTTAACCCTTCATTGAAGCAGTAGTTATTACTGCTACAAATCCTTTCCATCCGTTCACTTCCAAGTCTTGCTATTAGTGTCCATCAGCATAATCCCACTCCTGTAGGATCAACTATCATTTCTCAAAGAAATTCTAGGCTTCCTTTGTCACAGACTTAGCATGATTCAATCTCGTTGGTTAAAATCCCAACTGTATTTTAAATTTGCATCCTTCTACTCAAGGAACTTATGCAGATGATTTATGTTTGGCAGTAATATTCTCCACAGGCTCATCTCAGCTTTGGTAACCAAATCTTATGATTGTACAACAACACGTACAATTTCACAGTGAAGTCAACTTCTTTATTTGGGAACATTAGAAACATACAGTGCCAATTTCCAAAACATCTATCAACAATAAAGAATCTCATTCCTCTCTTCTGTAGATGTTTTCTAAGCCTCTTAGGAATGCGGTAAGATAGGGTGTTACCCCTTAAAGTCCTCTAGAAATTTTTTCATATGACTCGTGCATGAGCCCAAGTAGGCCAAGTGTTGTTGTCGTGATCTGATACCAATTTGTAACACACCCATGGTGGGGGCGTCAAAGTTTCTCTCTTCTTAGGAGAATCAATACCCCCAATTCAGGGTTGTTATTTCATTCTGCTCTTCCAGATATTTCCAGCCACAGTCTCCATGCTATGAACCAGGCTTAGAGTTGGCAGGTATCCTCTCCCAAGTTCTTTGGGTTCTTCCATATGTCTATACTCACATATGATTGTGGGCTATGACCAGAAGCCAAGACAACATGCACCAAGAAAACCACAGCACGAATCCTCCAGAGTGGAAAATCTCCAAAGTTCACAACCCGACGCCACGTGTCCTCAGAGATTTTGATGGCCCTGATTCACATCGGGACTTCGGCGTTCGAAAGTTTCGAACACTACAAAGTATTTTCTCCTCGAATTACTCCATACCCAAATTTACAGATCAAGTGCCACGTTTTCCTTGTGATCAATGGTTATAATCTACTTCGAGACTTCGATGTTAGGGAGTTTCAAACACTCCAAACCCTTTTTCCTTCGAAGTACTCCGTACCTGGAGTTAAAAATTGAGCACCACGTGTCTTCCTCGATCAATGATTGTGATCTACTTCGGGACTTCGACATTCAGGAGTTTCGAACATTCCAACTCCTTTTTCCTCTGAAGTGCTCCATACCTGGAGTTACATATTGAACACCATGCATCTTCCCTGATCAACGATTGTGATCTACTTCGAAACTTCGACGCTCAAGAGTTTCAAACACTCCAACGCCTTTCTCCTCCAAAGTACTTTGTAATCGGAGTTACAGATCGAGCACTACATGTCTTCCCCAATCAATGACTGTAATCTACTTTGGGACTTCGACGTTCGAGAGTTTTGAAAACTCTAACACCTTTCTCCTCTAAAGTTATAGATCGAGCGCTACGGATCTTTCCCGATCAACGGTTGTTATCTACTTCGGGACTTCGACATTCAGGAGTTCTTAACTCGCATGACCCCACTTTCCTCTGAAGTGGCTATCTTCTGAAATGGAAGATTTGTTGACACCTATCCTCAGCTGTCAGACGACTCAGATGAACTCTGGCTCTCTGGCCTTCGGAAGTTCTTGTCCAACACATCCCCTTTTCTCCTGGAGTGACTTCCTCCGAAATGGTGGATCTTCTGCCATGCATCCCTTCCAACGGATGGCTGGGATGACTTCAGGACTCCGACATTCAAAAATCCTTGTGTCTTCACACTTCGGTCCTCTCGGAGTGACTTCTTTCCGGAGTGCAGAATATGACCACACTTGTCCCTCTAGCTTGGACGACTCAAATCTACTTCGTCTCTTTGTCTCTTCGCGAGTTTTGCGATGCAAGCTTCTCTTTTCTCCCAGAATCGATCAACGTTGGGCTAACCACTACCTCAATCTAACGGTTCTAGGGTATCTACGCAACCCCAGAGATCTACAACTCATAACTTTCATTTAAGGGTACCTTGGGTCCCAGTGTGTGCCACTCCGAGAGGGACACCTAGAAACCCCATCACTCGACACGTGGGCTCCCACATGATCTCGACGTTAATACTCACCTCCCCATGATCAAACGATCATGAGGGATCCTGAAGGATCCTTAGATCCACAGTCCACATCAACTTTGAGACTTTGGAGGTTTTGGTGTTACCAAATCTATGTCCTCCTGAAGTGGTCAACGTCGGGCTGACTATAACGTAGATCTGACGGTCAGGATAGTTCACAGGAATCTATAGATACACAACCCAAATTTACTTCGAGAATTCGGGGGCTTCACCTCCTGTGCAACGAATATGCTCAATTTGTTGGACCCACAAATTCCGAAGGGATCGAAGGGTTAACACCCGTGTTCCTTCTCCAGATCCGACAATTGTGAAGAATTTTGGCTACTCCTGAACTAATCTCATCCATTCGTCTTTCAAATGAAAGGATCTCTTCTTTAGGGTCTTGAAACTCACTATACTACGTGAGTTCTGTTAGTTCCTTAAATACTTAAGTATTTTGCACTAATTATCTTGAACTTAACACTTGTATAAATCCTCTGCGTACCTCTTATGCTCATCTGTCAACTCTAGAACTTAGGGGGGGGGGGTTCTCAATCTCTACCGACCTCGCAGAGGCTCTGTGCACACATGCACTACCTCTCTTGATCTTGACTGACCCCTTCCTTTAGAACAAATGAGAGTGTCGACATGCACACATGAGGCTATGCCCAAAGTAAAAAATTCATAGTTCATTTATTTTAACTTGAGCCACCACATGGCTCAGTCATTTACGTGTATAGGACAAAGAATTTGGTATTTTCTTAAATACACAATTAGGCAGAATTGAAGGGATATAGTATAACCATTAAGAAAACATGTCCATCCCTGCAACATTCATAGAATATCCAACCTTAATTCACAGTTACCACTTAAATACATACGATATAAGATTACTTATCTATTACAGGTGGTGGCCAACTATATGGCTATGTGTGTTCGTCCTTCCACCCAACCATAGGCTCAAAGGAATTCATTCTTAGCACTCTAGCCACCCCCATGCCAAGCCATGATATCACCAGGGAATTTATGTCAATTCTGATCGATCCTTTCTCTTTCACATCTTCCGTGAGGTTTATCAGATGCTTCATCAACATCAAGCTCACGACCTTCTGCTCTGGTCCCATTCTCTGCATACTCTCAGATATCTCCCTCTCTGTCACGGCCTCGACAAGGTTTATCAAATGTTTTTTCTGCAACAAGCTTGTGGCCTTCGACTCGTTCTCTACTGCTCGAATGTTCCTCGCATTCTTCACTCTTCTCTTCATATCCTCTTGCATTCCTTGCACACACATCTCTCCTATCATGTTTCCTCCTGTCAGAAGGAAACTTGGGTTAGTCTAGGTCTGTCGGACCTTGTGGTACTTTGGGTTGACCTTCCGCAGCTAGACCATGTTTCTATTCATGGGGGTGGTTAAGGGTTCAACCACCAATCCTTTTCTTATTAACTGTTCTCTTATCGTTCTCACATTCTTTTCTCTAGTGATATCATGGCTAGTACTTTCAAGGCTTCACCCCCACAGTAAGTTATTGGCAATTCAAACAATAATACATTTACACTGTTCCCATGCCACAACATGGTAATCCTAATTAATGATTAATTACAAGTTGGGGGAAACATGGGTGTTACTTTTATAGTCATAAATAGTATCATCCACAAGAGATTGTCGACTATGTCAATGTGCCATTCAAGAAGTATTGATATAGTGGAAGGATACACAAGCTAAAGATGTCACTTGAGAACTAGCAACATTTTTACAGTAGTTTACACACCTCCAACCTGAAGGACAACGCTTCTTTTGAAGGGGGAGGGCATGCTAGGTCCCTACCCTAACCTCAGTGCTTTGGGTTACTTAAGAGTTAGTTAATTAATATATGAAGTCGTCTTCTTTAAATAAAGCCTATGAATATTGCAATCTTTTTTTATTATCGATATAAGGTTTCTATTATGCAAGTTCAATGCTCTTGTTTCTCCTATTTTACTTTCTGTAGTTTATATTTTTTTTGACATTACTCATAATGTAGTCTAGCTAGAGAGGTAGTAGGGGGGGAGGGGGGCGAAGGGCCCATAGTGATAATAGTGGAGGCCATTCAATGTAAGGTGGACTAGGTCAACTGTACTATTAAATAAGGCCCACTATGGTAACTAGATAAATAAATATAAGAGGACTTACCAGAAGGTTCTACTTCTAGAAGGTTCCTCCTCTAGAATGTTCTTAGGTGGTTGGTAGCACTATAAAAAGGGGTTCAAGCAATGTAATGGGAAGGTCAAGAGAATTATTGTATTTGGATATGAAACTCATTAGGAGGTTTCCCCCTCGAAGAGACAAGTGAACATGAGATGATCCCTTCCATAATAGGATCCATTGTATGGTGTTTCCCTACCTCAAGGGTTTTCTCGTAATAAAGTGTGTTTATTCTATATTTCTTTGTGGATATATTGTGGTATTTATGTATTCAGTATTTTTTACTTAAAAATTGGTATCAAATCAATTTCTTCGACCACAAAAAAGGGACAATTTTTATTTTATTTTTGCATATCTTTTCAGAGAAGAAAAAGAGGGTTGCGACATTTAAGAAAATTTATGTATATTTATGTGCAAAATTTTCAAAGACTAGTTATATATCTGAGTTCCTCTCATAAAAATACCCGATTTAAAAAGAAAATTGCCTAAAACGGAGTCTGGGAAGTAAAGTTATCGACATTTTAAAATATGTTATTTTTCATGGTTTTTTCACGGAAGACCGCATGATTTTTTATTTTATTTTTGTAGCAGTTGGAGCCGAATTTTCCAAAAACGATTACATATATGAGTTCCTCTTTCAAAAATACTTGATTTCAAAAAAACAAATCACCAAAATCAGAGCTCTAGATGTGAAGATATCTCTGATTTAAAATCAACCATTTTTGGGGGGTTTTCGTGATGACAACAAGACTGTAGAGCTCATTACTTTTCACATGGTGGTCAAATTGCTACCAGATCAGTGCCATAGGATAGATAATTTTAAGATCTTTATTTTGGTATCTTATATGTGGTATTTCCAATGGATATCCGCTCTCGAATCATGGAAGCTATCAAGACATCATTTCATGAAATCAAAGTTGAAATGCAAAATACCCAAGAGAAATATATTCAATAGTTCAACATTGCACATCAAGGAAGGTATATTATGTACACCATTACGGATGAATACAATCAAGAAGCATATGTTTGGTATGATTTTGAGGCCGATTTTGATGATTGGTATATGGATAGTTGTCATTTTCTAGGATGACAACTACTTTCGTATTTTATTTAATGACTCTACTCCTCCTTCTATAGAGAACATCAATATGACAAATCAGGAGCCAGTTATGACTACCAGTGTCCAATTTGCATATTCTCTGGTGGTATTGTTCCTTCAAGATTCAACTTCGCCCTATTCAACTATGTGGATGGATCTGCATATTACGATCCACATGATCAGTGTAGACCTTTGGATCAACTTCCTATTGAGTTTTGATATCTTCAGTGTGGATTTCACATGAACACTTGGATATGGGACCCAGGTTTATAGTGGCGATTGGACTACTTCAGCATGATGGTTCACATTTCTACATGGGACTCTGGTTCTCCAGCTTATTTTCACATTATGGTCCACACTTATCCTTGGGACCCTGGTATATGGTTGTACACCCTCATAACAAGCGTTGAGGACAACACTTTCATAAGGGGGATAGAATGTAGTGTAGCTAGAGAGGTAGTGGGGGGAGGGGGGCGGGGTTGCAGAGGGACCATAGTGATAATAGTGGAGGCCAGTCAATATAAGGTGGACTAGGTCCACTATACTATTAAATAAGGCCCACTATGGTAGTTAGCTATAATAAATGTAAGAGGACCTAAAAGGTTCCTCCTCTAGAATGTTCTTAGGTGGTTGGTAGCACTATATAAAGGGGTTCAAGCAACATAATGGGAAGGTCAAGAGAGGACCTAAAAGGTTCCTCCTCTAGAATGTTCTTAGGTGGTTGGTAGCACTATATAAAGGGGTTCAAGCAACATAATGGGAAGGCCAAGAGAAATATTTTATTTGGAGATGAATCTCATTAGGAGGTTTCGCCCTCGAAGAGGCAAGTGAACATGAGAGGATCCCTTCCATAATAGGATCCATTGTATGGTGTTGCTCCACCTCAAGAGTTTTCTCATAATAAAGTGTGTTTCTTCTATATTTCTTTGTAGATCTATTGTGGTATTGTTGTATTCACTCTTTGGTACTTAACACATAATATACTATTTTTTATTATTATGTACACTATAACATCCCCCATTTCCAGAGTTCTTGATATTGTCTTTTGATGCTCCATCAAAATTGAGTTTGGAATACCCCTTACCCAACAACAACCATTTGGATCATGAATTTTCCCCAAAAAGAGGGTTACAAGTAATTTGAGGATTGAAGTCCATGTCAATCCAAAAGGTTTGGATGATATACACTCTTTCTATATTGTTTTTAGTTCCTCCTCTCCACAATTTTTTAACCTCCATCATTTCAAAGA
>ML780809.1:37449-72538 GCA_009831015.1 Picea engelmannii
AAAATGAAAATGTCTCCTTGGTATATATAAGAGACTAGGAGGTATAATTACAACTAATGGCCTAAAGTCGACATAAATAAAATAACATTACTAATATAATATGCCCCAATTAAGGGGTAATGAGCCAATATTAGGGCTTAACACCCAACCTCCATTCTTCTTTGGTCTGGAAATAGTTTCCCATCTGCAAAGATGGAATTGTTGCGATTCTTTATTGCCATGCCATAGAAAATGAAACATCATTTTTCTAATCTTGCAAAGAACAAAGCAAGGGATCACTTCCATGGACATCCAGTATACAAGATGGCCTTCCAGCACTGTTTTTATAAGGATATATCTTCCTCCCATGGACAACCATCGATTACACCATAAAACGATTTTCTTTGAAATTTTAGCTAACAACCAACCCCAATCCTCGACCTTTTGCATCCCAGTCTTCAGGAAGTAACCTAAATATTTGAAGCCATCTGATAAATCACTGAAATTATAAGGAAGGATAGACTTAAAGGGTAACAACTCTTGTTCTGACAACCCATCAAAGTGAACTGTAGTCTTAGTTTGATTCATCGATAGCCCATAAGTCTTGCAAAATAGATTGACGACCCTTTCAATTTTAATCCATTCATGTAAATCTTCCCTTGTCATAATGAGGACATCATCTACAAACAATAGATGGAAAATCTTTTGTAATCTAGACACTTTTATACCTATGATCTTACCTTCATCAATGTTGGATTTCAATAGAAGGCCGAGTCCTTCCATTACCAAGATAAAGAGTAATGGTGAAAGAGGACATCCTTGACGTAGTCCTCTGCCGCTTCTGAAGAAGTTAGTAGCCTCACCGTTAAGTAAAATTGCAAAGGAAGAAGTAGCGATGCATGACATAATCCAGTTTGTCATCTGTAACCCAAACCCCACCTTTAGAAGTATAAGTCTTAAATGAGTCTAGTCTATACAGTCATAGGTTTTTCTTAGATCCAGTTTTAGGATAAGGGATTTTATCTTTTTCTTTTTGATGCTATACAAACTTTCATGGGCTGTACCTACATCGTCCTGGATCCTTCTTCCTTGTAAAAAAAAACAGTTCTTCTTCAAAACGAGATCTGGAGAGGAACGATTTTATCCGATTTGCAATGATCTTTGATATTATCTTGTAAGAGAGATTGCATAATGAGATCGAACAAAAGTCTTCAAAGGTGACTGGTTTATTTGCCTTCGGAATCAACGTCAGGAAAGTAGCATTTAGACCAACATTAATTTTACCTAATCTTATAGACTCCTCCACCATTTCTAGCAGATCCTCTCCAACTAAATCAAAAAAATAAGTGAAAAACTCCACTATCTAGCCATATGGCCCTGGACTTTTTTCTTTCTTAAAATGAAAAATAACATCTTTGAGCTCCTTTAATGTGACCAGAATGTACATCGAGCAAGATTCCTCCTCATTAACAAACTACGAGAAGAGGTCCTTTACCAATAATTGTTCAACTGTGTTTGTAGTAGGTGGATCCTTGTAGATATTTTTGAAATATTGAGTTGTTGTATCCTTTAATTTTCCTTGTTCATTCACCTTTATCCCAATTCTATTGAAGGTAGCATATTTATGAAAAAAAATTGTATTATTATCGCCACTAGCCAACCAGATTGCCCTGCTGCACAATCTCCATTGTTCTTCAACTTCTTTTAAAATACTGTTTCTTACCCCTTCCATTTGCCGAAGTGATAGTTCCTTTTCATGATTTGTGGGATCGACTGCCAAATCAATTATTGCCTCCTTAATGGCATATTCCAAGGATAAAATCTTTTCATTGTTTCTGGCTAGTTTCTCTTTATACCATATCTTTGTTTGAGATTTTAAAACTTTTAACTTCCAAACAATATTGTGTTGTTTGCGACATTTTGATAGGAAACCTGGATCTTTCCACACCTTGTGGAATAAATCCATGAAATCTTGATCCTTTAGCCACTGTGCATTCAGTCTGAAAAGATAAGCCTTATAGTTGAGGGGTAAGTCCATTTGAAAAATAACAGGCGCATGATCAGAGATAAACGACAGTTCAACTAGGACCTGTAAATGCCAACCGTGGATAATAAATCTTCAGAAACAATAAATCTGTCTAATCTTCTTGCAATCGCCTCCTTTCCATGATGCCCATTCCTCCAAGTAGGAACTAACTTAGCTGGCTTGATATCAATCAAATTTCTGGAATAAAAAAGGTCTATGAAATAATCATCAATAACCCAAAACCTGGGTGTACCTCCCCAGACCTCATCCGAGGATAGTACAATATTTAGATCCCCTACAATAATTAAGTGCTTAATATATATGATCCCACTGTTTTCCATGGACTTCCAGAACTGTAACTTCTCCAAGAAGGGGCCATAAATATTAAGCAACGCTAATTCTCGACTGTTGAATAAACATCTGCATGTTAATAGAATGCCACCTATAGTAAGAAAATGATTCAATTCATAAATATTTGGATCCCACGAGACTAAAAATCCCCCCAAAGTGCCAACAAAATTAACTGCACATGAATCCCTAGAAGGTCGCAAAATATTCAAAAAATCCCTTGCTCTCTGAGCAGCCACCAATGTTTTTTGTAAAAAAACAATATCAAGATGAGCATTGTCCAATAGTCTCCGAACTGAGGCCACTTTGAGGGTGCCTCCAACCCCTCTTACATTTAGGGATAATAAGATCATTACTTATCCCTCGCCGGGGCTTTCATCGTTCTAAGAGCCCCACTATCGGTGGAGGAAGGAACCGACTCATCGGTTATAGGTAAGGTTTGTGCCAACTTCTTCCGCGAACTACATGTTTTATAGGGGAGAGTTCTAAGCCAAGACCCCTTGATCAAGCATATTCTTTCCACTTTACCCCTGAATGATGCTTTGTAGAATTGGTCTCCACCATATCCAAGTTGCTATGCAAGGTTTTCCCCATATAGGTAGGTAGTTTAATCGCCACTGAGTTGTCTCAAATGAAAGGGATTAGTGAGTCCAATACTGCACTAAGGGATGAATCTCCTTCTTCTGGTTCTCTGTAGCCTGGCTCTAACTCCTGGTCTATGCTAGTAAGAAGGGTAGGTGAAGAAACAAGAACTAGGTCCCGAGAGCCTAGTGAGAGGAAATGTGGATGCAAAGTAGGGTCAGTAGGTAAAGGAAAGGGAATGTGAAGAGAAACAAACATCCTCTGTCTAGATCCCTTAAAAAGGGAAGAGTTTCCAACCTCCGTTAAAATTGGGTTCATCACCACAGGAAAGGTTTTTTTGAACCCCCTTCAACACTTCCTTTATAGATCGAGGTAGATGCTTGTAGCCACCTAGAACTTTCCAAAGCACTTGTTTCCCACAATGATAAAGATGAGTAAAAAAATGGGCAAACCTGAAAAAGAGTTGTCTTATTCGGTCTGTGTGCCTGCCTCTGCTCCAAAGAGTGTAGGGTCAATGGCATAGGAGTATCATTCATCCATATAGGCAGGTGGTTCCTCTTGCATAATAGAATCTTCTGACTTTTCTTCAGGTAGCTTTCATGAGCAATCTCAACGCATGTGACCAGTTTGAGGACACCAGCTACACCAGAATGGAACACCCAGATAGTCCAACCTCTAAGAAAATTGTCACTCGTGCCATTCAATCACCAGTTCCTCCAGGAGGCCTCCATGGATATCAACCTCCACTAAGATCCTTCCAACTTTCCTAACATAATTTTCCAAGGTAGATAAATCTAGAGTGATGAAACACCCCAACGCATCACCAATCACCCTCATAGCACCTTCATTCCACATGTGTAGGGGAAATCCCGACAGAAGGACACACAAATGCCGATAATGAAAATATTCAGTCCGCGGGTCGAAGGCCACCCTCCATCGTTTTAACATTAGAGTGCTTCCCCCAATCACCTAGAAACTGTTTAAAAACAGATCCGCATCTTCCGGAGTCTTCCATATAAATCCCAACCACCCCTTCATAAGACAAATCATCTCAAGCTCATAATCGAGAAGAGGACTCCAAAACTTAGTTATCCACCCATGTACTGAACTATAAACAAGATGGGAGTAGGAAAATCTACCCACCAGCCCGCACAGGGCCAATCTGCAAGTTTCTTCCAAGACCACATCCGAGCCCAACACCATCTTCCTAACCCAATTATTGGGCTTCCACGCCCTCCTCCTAACTCTGGGAGGCTTAGTGGGTATGTTAGAGTTTCTGTTTCTGACCGATTGTTGACCTCCTTTATAACTTGGAATTGTAACAAGAACAAACTTTGGCACAACACTAAGATGCTCAGAGTTCACACCAATAGAGGGAGCAGATAAATGAACATAACCCGCATGCGACTCTAAAGGAGGAGAAAGCCTATGAATACAGTTTCCAGGAATAATGCTGGTGCCAAAATCAGGGTTCAGTTTACAAGAGGAGTGAGTAAGAAGGCCAAGTGAGCCACTCAAAGAATCAACTTTGGAGAAAATACCTTCATGCTGCCAACTTACCTCATCTACAGGGCTTATTAAGATCCTGACGTCTTCAGATATGTCAGCACCATATGGGGAACCCATAATAAAACACCTGGATAACACTAAAAGAACCTATAACTACTCATCAATCTAGAAACTTATAAGGAGGTTGGTGGAAAGTTTAAAAGCCGATGTGTATAATACGACAAGACCCACACCACTAGATGGTTACAATCTCCAAGAAAATAAGAGAGGTTAAGTTTCCCAAACCGGAAAAGAGAAGGTAAAGACACCTAGGGCATCATAAATGGGAAAGTTAATGAAAACATAATCAATTGTGCTACATACTAGAAGTCCAGTTCAGTGAGGGAAATGAGTGAAGGAGGTAGACAAAACTATGACTAGACATCAAATCACTGGAAAAAAGTACATCACAACACTTGAAGCACACTAAGACTTCAAGAAAAAACTCAAATCACCCTTACCAGAGCATCTAAACCTCAAAACTAAATCAAGGTAGATGTCTAAACCCCCTGGTGGCTGTGCACATGCCATTGTTGATTCGTTAAGATTTCCCGCCTAGTTGCAGGGTTCAAAACCCCCAGGATAGATCCATACCTCATATCTTCTGATTCATTATACTTGACCATACCTCCTACTTTTCCTTAGTAAAAGGAGTTTTATGTATTTAGAGGAAAATGTGTTAATATAGTAAAATATTGTTGCACCCCTGCTTCTTCTTTTGTAAGGTTATATGTTGATGATTAGAGGTTCAATTTTTCAATGGCTCAAATAACACCTAAACAATGTATCGATATTGAATAACAAATTTTAAATTGAGAATGTGCAATGGTTGTCAAATAAAATTGGATTCATTAATTTTATTTTCATGTCATTATTTTACATTTTGGAATGAAAAATGTTATGTTATCATAGTACTTATTATTATTTTACTTTAACTGAAATTGGAGGATTAGACTGGGAGAAAGTTGGTAGTGAAAAATATAAAATACACATTGTTGAGCAACCCGACACATTAGTGACATTACATAATATCACCCTCTCTAAATTTTTAGCTAAGTCTGGTGGGCTCTCAGCATGGATTACAAAAAGTTTATGTTGATAAGTGTAATACTTACAAAATATCCCTAAACTTTTTACGATTTTAAAATACATCGACATAAATCATTTTCCTTTATGGATCGAAGAACTCCCAACTTCATTATCTACAACTTTGGCCCCTTTATCTCCATTGGCGTTTTGCCTAGGATTATTTTATCCTTCTTTCACAGAGGAACTTGAGTTTCCATAAGAGGCATAATGATCAAAAGCTACCACCCACCCAAGAGGAGCCAATTCATCCTCCAAGAACAATACCTTTTCAGTATTCTCTAGTAAACCCTCCTGCTCTCATCAATATTATCAAGATTTTTGTTCAACTGATCCTCCAAAGTCGCAATAACCTCACCCATCTCTGTAGCAATTTTCCTCAATGAATTTTTTTCCCTCCGATGGTTTTTTATTCTTACAATTGTGAACATAGCACTCAGTATCAAGGTAAGCTTGAAAACATGCCCTTTTCATTCTAGAGCCTCCTTCCTTGATAATTCTATAGGAAAACTCGAATTGTGACTAAGAGTGACCTTGGTTTGGGGTTTTTTTTATCCAAAACCAAATATAGACAACCTGCAGATGTTTCCTCAAGATTAAAGTAAAAATACCACTTGTGTGCCTTCCTATATTCTACAAATATTCATGAAGTTGATATGAACTATGGAATATTAGACTCATATCTGTGGGAAGCCGCATTATTCCCTCCTCCCTCTTGATTTCATTATTCAAAGGGTGGGTGCAAGCTAATGATTATCTCTCACTACTATAAGATTAGCCTGTGAATCATAGTCGAACATAGTGTCTATCTTGGTCTTCTTGACCTAGATATTGATGTGAAAGAGTTTTTTCATCTCTTTCTCTTCCTGGTGATGAAGGATACTCAAATTAACCTCCTTTTGCATTGATGTGTAGAAAATATTTTCATCCACATCGGAGTTCCTTTCAACTTGATTGCTCGAATCCACTAGAAGATTCTTTTTCTTTTCATCCTTCTTGTGGTTCTTTGGG
The DNA here is from genome assembly GCA_009831015.1 of Picea engelmannii. Lineage (NCBI taxonomy): Eukaryota > Viridiplantae > Streptophyta > Pinopsida > Pinales > Pinaceae > Picea > Picea engelmannii. The sequence goes on from ML780809.1 coordinate 44,030, forward strand.
TTCATCTTTGGATGTAGTTTCCAACACTTTTCCTCAGTGTGACCATCAATATTGTAATGGTTAGAATGGTTTCTAGGATCCTTACACTGATGTGCAATGGTTGTTGTCTTCTTATCCTTTCTCCCTTTCCACTTCATCTTCCCTTCTTTAGAAGCTTCTTGGTTCTCTTTCTGCTTGGAACCACTTGGTTTCCCTTTCTTGTGACCTATGTTTTCCAGATACTGTGCCTGTACAAATGCCTCGTTCACTATCCTTGGCTTGAAAATCATCACGTTCTTTCGTAGATGGCTAAGTAAACCCCCTAGATACTCGAGGAGTACATCTGGGATCTTAGAAGAGATACCTAGGATGATGGCCATCCTCTCTGAACTCGGTGGTATGCTCCTATGCACTCTGCCCTTGATTTTTCCATAAGTAGTGCCATTAGATCCATTGGTCCTTTACATACCCGATATGGTAGAATTGGGACTTGATTAGGTTTTTGAAGACCTCCCATCTAGTTACTGGTAGACCACCCTCCAACCTAAGTTTTTTCGTATGGATTTCCAACCTGGTTAAAGAAGGCCCTCTAACTTCAGTTTGGAAAATTATATCTTTTTTTCTTGATCTATATGGTGAATGCTAAAATAAACTTCTAGTTGTTCCAACCAATGATTCGATTTTAATGCATCGATCTCACCTTGGTATAGCTTTATGTCCACTTTCACTTCCATCTTGAATAGGGATTGTGAAGGGTTAATGACACTCAAATTGGGCTTCTCTTTCTCGGACCCATTCCTTTACTCCTTTTCTAGGTCTTCATTATTTCCTGATTTCCCTTCTGATTCGATTTCATAGTTAAAGCCTCCAACCTCTCTGATTTGTCCAAGTTTTGTTTCTAGAGTGGACATGAGGAGAGACATGATATTGTGATATATGTCAACGGATTTCTCTTCTAGCCTCACAAATATCTCCTTTGCTAGATCGCGAGGGTTGTTATGAACAGACTCATCAGCGATGGTTAGGGTTTTGCGAATTTCTTCTTAAACTGATTCCTGGATCCCTATAACTTCCAACAAATACCACAAAGAAAAATGATCTGATACCAATATGATTTGTAAACTATCGTGGATATTCCACTAGACATATCATCACAATAGATCTAATAAATACTGAAATCTATACTCTGAAGGTTAATTTTCTTTATATCTCAATTCTTTGATTACTGGTTTTCTACTTAAAATGTATGAAATAGATGAATTATGAAAAATAGAGAACATAAATAAATAATAACACACCATCCACAAATAAACAAAATATATAACCTTGGAAACCCAATACACAAGAAAACCCAACTAGAAGGTGAGGCAAGTCTACTCTCTTTTCTTCAAATGCAAGTACAAAGAAAGAGGCACTCTTGGTGGAGTTTCCTTTGACATTGTGGCCTATATGGCTTCTATAGAATATCTCCTCTTCTATTATGTTCTCAAAATAGCACTCCTAGGTTATCTATTCAACTGTGGAACAAATACAATGCCAAACAATGGAACCCTTTCTCCTCCTAGCGAACCAGTATTTAACATCATTAATATCCATCCAGGGGTAGGGTTTTCACTTCCTCAACCCTTAACTATGATAATGTTTTGGGCCTTCTAGAATAATATTTAAATTTTATACATGGCTAGCCCCCTATGCATGAGTAATGAGGGTTGACGTGGCATCCATTCGTACCATGGTGGTCAACACGGTAGGTCAACATGTAGGAGGCATAACTTTTGCATATGAGATTCAATTGATATGATGTTTGCACTGTTGGAAAGGTCACAATGTGTAGAATAGTGTCAAGGGTTCCAAGCTAAAGTTGGGAAAGTTTTGACACTATAAAATTTCATTTGATGCCTCAAAATGGCTTTGAAAGGTTTCAAACACCAATTTTCCAAACTAGGACCTACCATTTAAATGATATCGCATGTTGATTCCTCCAAATTTTTTCACTCTGAAAGCATTCTTATAGGTAAAAACTAATATAACGATCCAATATGGATCATACCTTTCCATTTAGGGACAATTTTGGTCCCCAAAATATTTACTAAATGAGGTGAGGAAATTGTTCCTCTACCTTCTGCCTGGAGTACCACTTTGCTTTTCCTAGAAGTTTTCCTTTCAACTCAATCTTCCAAATTTCTTGTTTCCCCTATCTTGTAGTTCTGGACCACTTTTTCAAAATTGTTTCTTCTATCGACTCTTCCTGATAATCTCGTGCTAAGTCCTCTATGGAAGTTAGGACCCACTCCTCCTGATCCAACATTGAAGGCTTGTAGAGTTTGAGATTCTCCACATTAACTATTGATTAAATGCTTATGTATTGGGGTAGACTAGGTCTGTAGGCATTATCTTCCACCTTATCCAATATCTCAAAAGGTCCCAAGGTCAAGTGGGTACAAGTAAGGGATGTACAAACCTTGGTTCCTGTTACTAGGCTTGTTGGTACAACAATGTACACATACTCTAATATACTGTGCTACATCTTCTTGCATTCTAGGCCAATAAACATACCTCTATAAGTTGGAAATTTTCTTCCCAACACCAAAATTTCATTCAACCTTGGAGGTGTGAGCCTCTTTAATAAGCTACAATATTTCACCTTCAAGGACATAGCTTGTCGAGCTTGTAAAGTAACCCATTTTGGAAATGATAGTCAACCTCGTCGTCACCTTCTTCTATATGAATTCAGCCCTGTATTTGTTGAAACATATCCTTGAATTCCTCATTCACTGTGTATGCCTCTCTGTATGCATCATGAGTAAAAGGCTCCATGTGAATCAAGGTTCCCAAAACTGTAATATTGGATGTAGGTGCCCTTGAAAGCATGTTTTCCAACCTACTTGTGTTTCCCTTCTTATACTCGATGACTAGATGAAATTTCTATAAAAACCTCATCCACTTGTAATGTCTGGTTTGTTGCAACTTATTCTGGGCCTGGAAATACTGTAGTGATTGGTGATTTATGTGGATGATGGTCTCCTTTCCCATCATATATTGCTTCCACTTCTTGACAGATTAAACAAGGGCCTTCCTCCATGCATCAAAACGGCTCCCATGGCATACCCACTTGCATTTGTATCCACTTCGAAAGGATTTTTCAAGTTTGGTAATGCAAGAACTTGTGCTTGAATGATCTTTCTTTTTATCTCATCGAAATATTTTTGTTCATTATTTCCCCACTGGAAACTCTTACCACTTGTTGTTATGGTGTGAAGTGGTGCAAATATCTCTGAAAATGAATCTATGAAAATACGCAAGTACTCTGCTTCCCCAACAAAAATCCTAACTTTAATGAAATTTGTAGGAACTGACCATTTCATGATGGAATCCATCTTTGCAAGATCTATCTTGAGCTCCCCTCCATCAATCATATACCTCAAATACACCAAATATTGCTAAGCAAGCTCACATTTCTTGAGGTTAGCCAATAGCCGGTGCTTCTTCATAATTTATAACACCTGCATGAGATGTGAGATGTGTTACTTCCAAGTAGCACTATAAACCATTATATCATCCAAATAGACCAGAACAAATGAATTTAGAAATGGACGTAATACATCATTCATTAGTCTCATAAATGTAGCTGGTAAATTACATAAACCAAATGGCATGACCAACCATTCATACAAACCTTGCATTTTATTAAAGGTAGTCTTCCAGGTGTCTTCTTCCTTAACGCCTACCTAGTGGTATCCCAATTTGAGATCCAACTTGGTGAAATATTTTGCATGCTGCAACTAAGCTAACAAATCATCAATTTTGGGCAGAGGGTATCGATTTTTGAGTGTAATCTTGTTCAATTCTTTGTAGTTGATACACATTCACCAAGTCCCATCATTATTTGGTACAATTATGACAAGTGACCCACAAGGTGAGGAGCTTGGTCGAATCGCACCCTGTGCCAAAATTTGTTGCAACTACTTCTTCACTTCATTTTCTCTTAGAACATACTATCTATACAATCCAATATTTGAAAATGGGGAGTTTGGAAATAACTATATTTCTTGCTCCACTTCCCTCTTGGGTGGTATCCTTTTAGACTCTTGGAACACTCCTTTGTACGCTTGTATAAAATCCTACAATTGATGTTTCTACTCTTTAGTACACCCCTATAGAGATGCCTTTCCTCTTACTGACTCACCATCAGATTAATTTTCTTTTACGAAAAACAAAACATATTTCTTACTAGAACCAATCAACTTCTTGGCTTGGTTGAAACTTACCAATGAGATCTTTGATTTACCTTTGTGTGTGTTTATTATGTAGGACTTACCATACTTCATCAAGTGGGTTTGTTTGGCTCTCCACATGAAGACTGAATCCTTCATATACATGTAAGGGATCCCAAACACTATACCACACACGTCCAGGGGTACTACATCCAAAACCACCTCATCAATAAAGTCCGCACTTACAACAAATTTATTCCTACATTGTTTCATTATTTTGATCTCTACATCCTTGTTTACCCAACCCAATGGATAGGGGCTAGGATGGTTGTGAACCTTTAATCCAAGCTTATTGGCCATATATGCTGCTATGAGATTATCTTGTGAACCAGAGTCAAATAGAGCATATATCTTGGTGTTATTGACCTATATGTTGATGTGGAATGGTTTAGTCATCTCCTTTTCTTTTTGGCAATGAAGGCTACTCATATTTACATCCTTCTACAATAATTTGCAAACAATATTCTCATCCACATCAAAGATCCTTTTGACTTGATTGCTCAAATATGTGGCTAGAAGATTCTTTTATTTGAATCATTCTTCCAATTCTTCCAGCCTTGCAAATATCTCCTCTACTAGGTCTCAAGGGTTTTTATGAATAGACTTGTCAGTCACGACTAGGGTTCTGCAACTTTCTTCTTAAACCAATTCATAGATCCCAATTTTTTTTTAGAAATACCCCAAAGAAAACTGCTCTGATACCAATATGATCTGTAAACTATCGTGGATATTCCACTGGATAGTTCATCACAACAAGTCTAATCAAATATGGAAATATCTACTGTGAAGGTTAATTTCCTTTAGATATAAGATTCTTTAATTATTAGTTTTCTACTTAAAATGTATGAAATAGATCAAATGAGAAAAATAGAGAATATAAATATATACTCACACACCATCCACAAATAAACACAAGATATAACCTGAGAACCCAATACGGGAGAAAACCCAACCAGAAGGTGAGGTCGCTTTGCTTTGTTTTCTTCAAATGAAAGTATAAAGAAAGAAGTGTCTTCTCCTTTGTTATGCCTAGGTGCTTTTTTAAACTATGGAACAAATACAATGCTAAAGAACAAGGCAGATTCTCCTCTTAGCGACCCCATATTTAACATCACCCGATAGCCACCTAGGGGTAGGGTTTTGACTTCCTAAACCCTCAATTATGATAATATTTTGGATCTTCTAGAATCTTCTTAAAATCCCATATGTGACTAGCCCCATATGCTTGAGTAATTAGGGTTCACATGGCATCCACTCGTACCATGATGGTCAACACAATAAGTCAACTTGTGGGAGGCATAATGTTTTCATATGATCTCCGATTGATGCAATTTTTGCACCATTGGAAAATTATTGATGTGTAGAATAGTGTCAAGGGGTACAAGATAAATATAAGAAAAATTTGACCTCAAAAAGTCATTTGATGCCTCAAAATGAATCCAAAATGTTTCAAATCCCAATTTTCCAAACTAGTACCTATCATTAAAGTGACCCTGTAACCTCATTCCTCTAATTTTTTCCACTCTGAAAGTATCGGGATAGATGACCAATAATATAATTATCCAATCTGGATCATACCTCACCATTTAGGGGCACTACAAGGAGAACACCTTCTTGTGAGTTTTTTATGAAACCACCCCAAAAAATCCTTCCCTTAGTTGTTTATAATGGAGGTTATTAGCAGAGGCGGGCGACCAAAGGTTTTTGCAGAGGTTTTTTTTTCCGATGCACCTTTATGGTGCATATGCACCAATGTGCACCTAAAACATACACATCAGTTCTTAAATGTTCAAATTGTTGAGCATATGTTGTCATTGATGTCAACGAGGACATGAACATGGCACACATAAAGTATGGCACAAAGTTGGCACACAGGAAGAGGAAGTGCATGAAATGGTTATTTATACTGCACAATCACAGATCCACATGAAATGGAACTCCTAGAAGAAGTCGTGAAAGGTTTAAAACAAAAGTGCATAGAAGGATTGAAGGATGAAGGGATCAATCCCACAAAAGAAATCACATAAGTGATTGAGTCTGTCAGGAGTGCACACAGATCATGAGGATGAGCTACGACAAAGTTCAGAAGTGAAGTGGACTGTGACAAATTCCCTTGCCCACGATTGCAGAGTGGATGTTTGTGCTGAAGCGCGATGATGGATGTGTAAATATCATAGGGTGCCTTGAACAAAGCAATGAGTTACAGAGTGGAATGCAATGAAACAAGTGGAAATTCAGAGTCACTAGGGTGAGCTCATAATCTGGTGGGGCGACTGGGTAAGTATGCTGCAAGGAAAGTGAGGAATGTTGAAGAATTGTGAACTGTGTCTTGCACCCTTATTCTATCTACGTAGTAGATTCTATGTAAACCAGAATGTGAATTACTGCGACAATGAATGTTTTGGTAAAACAAGAAAGATTTGGTTCGTTTGAGTTAGTCAAAGAATTTCCAGAACAAAAGTTTGTCCACATATAACTAACTGGACTTTGATTTGGTAAAAAAATGTCCATATTGTAATTGTCATTTATCCACATAATTTATTTAGACAATATTGTAACTAACAAGACTTTGATTTGGTCAAAATATGTCCATAATGTCACTGTCACGCGTCCACACATAGGAAGGGGAACTCAAGCAAAAACATTATAAATAGGGATGCAATATGTTCGATTTGAGTGCAGATGAGAAGAAAAGAAAAAGGTCCTATAATTGTTCAATGGAACTAAACTGAAGACATATCAGATTGTTTTTTAATTAAGGAGAAAGGTCCATTTATGTAAGAAAATTTTAAAAACTAAATACAAGGTGGTAGGGTGGTTCTAGGGTGAGTTGAAGCCCATTGAGGGTTGGTGTCCTCATTATCTGTGATAGGTTGGTTCCTGAGAGAATTGGTGTCCTCATTCTTTGTGACGGGTGGGTGCCTATCAAGCTAAAAAAATGTTAGGGTGAGTTGAAGCTCATTAAGGATTGGTGTCCTCATTATCTGGGATAGGTTGGTTCCTGAGAGGATTTGTGTCCTCATTATCTGTGATAGGTTGGTTCCTAAGAGGATTGATGTCCTCATTATCTGCGACATGTTGGTGCATGAGAGGGTTGGTGTCCTCATTATCTATGATGGGTGGGTGTCTATCAAGATGAAAAATTATAAATTGTAAGTTGGTTCTTGCATAATAACATAAAGAAATATGTTATGTAGTTTTATCCCGCATTGGGTTTCCACGTAAAAATCCTAGTGTACTTCGTTTTCTGTGTAAAAATCAAAACAACACTGATTCTTATCAAGGAAGCACACTAGAATTTTTATGTGGATCAATAAGAAAGGAAGTGAATCCTAGTGAAATAGTAAGCAAAGAAGCAACATGTACTTGAATATTATCAAGGTGGCAGACAAAGACCAATTCCTACAAGCAAGTTCTTCATTCCAAGGAATCCAAATTTTTTATATGGATATTGTTTCTCTTGTGGCAACTTTGGACATAAAGATGTAAGTTGCATAATTTTTAGATATAATAGACATATATGAATGAGATTCAACAAACCTCAAATGGCTATGGTTCAAAATTCTTTCAATAATTCCTTCTCCCCTTTACTGAATGACCTCGAGTGCCACATATGCAATAATTTTGGGCACTAGGAAAGTGAATCCGGAAGCAAGTTGTTGCCTATATTTAAGCAAGACATACAAGAGGATTTTACCAAGGTTTGGAGGAAGGAAAATAAAACAAAGAAAATTGTGGATTGGCTCTATATATATGCCAAGAATCAAGAAAATCAATGGTATATTAACAACGGCTGCTCCAAACACATGACATGAGACAAGAGCAAGTTTGAATTCCTAACTGAAGAAAAATGTGGTAAAATTAATTTTGGAAACAATGCTCCAACTAGAATTAGAGGAAAAGGAATTGTTGTACTAGTTGAAGATAAGAAGGGAAAGACCAAAGACCAAAATGTGATGTATGTATATGGTATAAAACATAACTTGTTGAGTATAATTCAAATGTGTGACGAAGGACACAATGTTCTCTTTCATTCAAAAGGCTATAAAGTAATGGATGCGAATACATGGAAGATTGTTGTAAAGGCAGTCATAACTTCAGGGAATGTGTATGTTCTAGAAGAAGGAAAATAAAAAATGTTGCATTGGTAAAACTGATGAGAGTTGGATTTGGCACAAAAGACTAGGCCATCTTATTTTTAACCAGCTTGTTAAGTTAGGAAGAAAATATGATGTGAGAAATATGCCCAAAATTTCCAAACCTGAGAATACTGTCTATAAGTCATGTTAGTTTGGAAAGCAGTCAAGAGTTCAATTCAAGGCAAGAGAACAATCCACCACTCACCCTCTTGAGCTAATTCATATAGATATATGTGGCCCTACTAGTACACAATCACCTTGAAGTGAAATATATTTCATTATGTTTATTGATGACTATACCATAATGAATTGGGTTGGATTGTTGAAGCATAAATTTGAGGCTTTTGAAAATCTTAAAATCTTCAAAGCATAGGTAGAAAATGAAATGGATTTAAAAATAAAGTGCCTAAGATCAAACAGAGGAGAATAATTCACTTTTGATGAATTCAACAGTTATTGTGAAAAGCATGGGATCAAGAGACAATTTCCTATTGCCAGAACCCCTCAGCAGAATGGAATAGTTGAAAGGATTAACATAATAGTTCAAGAAATGGCCAGGGCCATGATTGATGAATCAAAAGTAACTATTTTTTTTTGGGAGAAGCTATTCAAACTGTTGTTAATATTCTCAATAAAGCACACATAAGAGTAAAAAATGGTAAAACCCCTTATGAGGTATGGCATGAAGGACCAGCATCAATACAACACTTCAAAATATTTGGAAGCAATTGCTACATTAAAAGAAATGAAGAAAAAATAGGTAAGTTTGAATCTAGAGCTGATGAAGGTATCCTATTAGGATACTCCTCCAAAATTAAAGGATACAAATGCTACAACAAGAGGCTCCATAAGATAATTGAGAGCATATATGTAAAGGTAAATGAGGGACCACTTCATTTAGTGAGACATGAACACAATAATGATCAATATGATGAACCAATCAACATTGAGTTACAAGATGATGGAATGGACAAGCAACATGAACAAGAGGATTCAAAAGAAGAGGAGAGAATGGAAACATCACAACCAAGGACCCCATCAATGTATGTTCAAAAACATCATCCGGAGAGCCATATTCTTGGAAACAAGGAAGCAAGTGTAGAAACTAGAAGAAAACTAATAGATACTTCTAATTTTGCAAATTTTGCAATGTTATCCATGAGTGAACCAAATTTTTTTATCCAAGCAAGTCAGGATGACCATTGGGTCAAATCCATGAATGAAGAACAAGATCAAATAAAGAAAAATAAGACTTGGGATCTTGTCCCAAGATAAAATGACAAGAATGTAATTGGAACTAAATGAGTATACAAAAAAAAGTTAATTTAAGATGGACAAATAGTCAGAAACACGACCAGATTGGTATGAAAAGGGTATGTTCAAGTCGAAGGAGTGGAGTTTGAATTTTTTTTTTCCCCTTTTGCAAGAATTGAAGCTATCAAGATGTTTTTGTCTTTTGCATGGTACATAAAATTCAAATTCTACCATATGTATGCCAAATCATCATTTTTGAATGGAGACCTAAAGGAAGAATTTTATGTAGAGAAACCATAAGGTTTTATGCTGACTGACGAAAAGGATTATGTATGTCGATTAAAGAAATCCTTGTATGGGGTAAAACATGCTCCAAGAGCTTGGTATTACAGACTTGACAAGTATTTGATCCAACAAGGATTTAAAAAGGGAATGGATGATATAAAATTATATATCAAAACTGAAGGTAAAGACCTATTAATTATTGTAGTGTATGTTGATGATATTATTTTTGGCAGTAACATTGAATTAATGAGTAAAAAGTTTGCAGTTGCAATGTAGCAAGAGTTTGAGATGTCCATGTTAGGATAACTCTCCTTCTTTCTTGGATTACAGATTCATCAATTAAAAAAATGAATTTTTATTTCCCAAAGAAAATATCTCAAGGAAATATTGAAGAAGTTTGGCATGGAAAACTACACACTAGTAAGCACTCCCATGACTACTAGTTGCAAAATTTGAAAATATGATGATGCTCCAACAATAGATCAAACCATGTACATGTCCATGATATGAAGTTTAATTTATCTCATAGATTCAAGGCCTGACATCATGCAAGTTGTTGGTTTGGTAGGCAGGTTTCAGTCCAATCCCAATGAAACTCATGTTCTTGTAGTCAAAAGAATACTCAGGCACTTGCAAGGCACTATTGATTATGGATTGTGGTATCCAAAAGACACAGACCTCATTCTCAACGATTATACAAATGAATATTTGGAAAGAAGTATTGATGATAGAAAAATAACTAGTGGAGGTGCATTCTTCCTTGGCAGTTGTTTAGTATCTTGGCTCAACAAGAAAAAAACTTCCATTCCCCTCTCTGTAGCTGAAGAAGAGTGTATAGCTACAACATCATGATGTACACAAGTGTTGTGGATAAACACCAATATCAAGGATATTCAATTTCCTTGTGATCAACCTGTTTCTATCATGTGTGACAATACAAGTGCTATTAATCTCTCTAAAAATCCTGTTCAACACTCTAAAACTAAGCATATACCCATCAACTATCACTTTCTTAGAGAATAGGTTCATGATCAGGTGGTTAAATTATAATATGTTCCTTCCAAAGAGTAGATTGTAGATAGATTTACCAAGCCATTACCTAAGGACTCCTTTGAGTACCTCAAAGAGAATTCAAGAGTCCTTCCCACTCCTCATTAAGGCAGATAACCTTCATGACAGGTTGGAGTCTATTGAAAGACCTGTTCAGCCTCAGGAAGAGAAATGCAAGAAATTGAGTAGTAGATAATACAACATTCAGATAGAGGGAGTCACTCTAAGGATGTGCGCAGTCAATAGGGAATATCTTTTTTCCATTGATGTCAAAGGGGGAGAAAAACAGAGCTGCACAAAGAGGAGCATACAACAAGGGGGTGTGAAGGACAAAGGAACACACTGGAAGGGGGAGAAACTCAACAATAAAGTTTCCATCAATGAAAAAGGGGGAGTTTTTTGAGCATATGTTGTAATTGATGTCAACGAGGTCATAAACATGGTGCACATATAATATGACTCAAAGTTGGTGCACATGTAGAAGAGGTGCATGGAAGGATTATTTCTACTGTACTATCACAGATCCACATGAAATGGAACTCCTAGAAGAAGTCGTGAGAGGTTGAAAAAAAATGTGCATAGAAGGATTGAAGGATGAAGGGATCAACAGTGCAAAAAAAATCACAGAAGTGACCGAGTCTTCCAGGAGTGCATGCAGAACATGAGGATGACCTACGACATAGTTCATAAGTGAAGTGGACTGTGAAAAAATCCCTTGTCTGCGATTACAGAATGGATGTTTGTGCTGCAACGCAATGATGGATGTGCAAATATTGTAGGGTGCCTTGAACAAAGCAACGAGTGACATAGTGGAATGCGATGGAATGAGTGGAAATTTGGAGTCACCATGGCGAGCTCATAATATGGTGGGGAAACTGGGTGAGTATGCTACAAGGAAAGTGTGAAAGGTTGAATACTTGTGATATGTGTCTTGCACCATTATTCTATCTACGTAGTAGATGCTCTGTAAACTAGAATGTGAATTACTGCGACAATGAACATTTTGGTAAAACAAAAAAGATTTGGTCCATTTGAGTTAGTCAAAGAATGTCTGAAACATAACATTGTACACATATAACTAACTAGACTTTGATTTGGTAAAAAATTGTCCACAATGTAACCTTCATGTGTCCACATACTTTATTTAGACATAAGTGTATCTAACAAAAATTTTATTTGGTCAAAATATATCCACAATGTAATTGTCACGCGTCCACATACAGGAAGGGGAAATCAAGCAAAAAAATTGTAAACAGGGATGTGATCTGTTTGAGTTGAGTGCAGATGGGAAGAAAATAAAAATGTCATGTAACTGTTTAATGAAACTAAACTGGAGACATATTATATTGTTTTTTAATTAAGGAGAAAGGTCCAGTTCTGTAAAAAAAAATTAAGAATTGAATATAGGGTGGCAGGGTGGTGCTAGGGTGAGTTGGAGCTCACTAAGGATTGGTGTCCTCATTCTTTGTGACAGGTTGGTGCATGAGAGAATTGTTGTCCTCATTATCTATGATGGGTGGGTTCCTGTCAAGCTAAACAAGTGCTAGGGTGAGTTGAAGCTCACTGAGGATTGGTGTCCTCATTATTTGTAACAGGTTGGTGCTTGAGAGGATTGGTGTCCTCATTATCTACTATAGGTTGGTGCCTGAGAGGAGTGATGTCCTCATTATCTGTGACGGGTGGGTTACTGTCAAGCTAAAAATTTATAAATTGTAAGTTGGTGCTTGCAGAAGAACATAAATAAAGATGTTTTGTGCTTTTTTCTCGCATTGTGTTTCCAACTAAAATTCTTGGTGTACTGTGTTTTTCTATGTTGATTTGATTTCTACATCTATTTCTGATTAAGTGAACATTTATAAATAATTTTAAATCATTGAAAGGAAAGAAAATAAAGGAAATTGACACAATATTGGTTCATTCCCCTCTCAGTATTTCTATGAGTCTCAACACAAACACACCATCGCCATTTATAGTGGAGGTTGTTAGCGAAGGTGGTCGACCAAAGGTTTTTGTGGAAGTTTTTTCTCAGTGCACCTTTAAGGTATATAAACATCAATGTGTTCATGGCCAATAAATCTGTGGTGCATCCATGTTCTAGTAGCACTACCATACTTTATAATAGAATTACATGAACCAAATACATCACAACAGTGCCATTGAACATTATGCATCGGTGTGCCTAGCTGTCATCATGTGCACTGCAGTAGGGTAAATAAAAAAAACTACCAAACCGATTTTCATTGTCACAATGCATACCATGCTTCCAAACTCTCAATAAAACACCATTTCTCACCTTTATTGCCAAGACACCCTGTTTCCGGTGCTCTACACTGAATTGGATAACTTCATTGGTGGGTTCCACACATTTCCAAATTTTGGAAATTACCACAAATTTTCATTTCCTCTCAACGGTGCAACCATGCCTCCTCAGGATAGAAGATACTAGGTAAATTATTTGTTACCTTCCTATTTTCATTTTCATCCAATCAAAACTACAATTCAGCTTGAAATTTGGCATTTTCTTCAATTTCGCGTGGTGCGCCTGAACGATTCAACTCGCCCCAATGTGGTGCATATTATGTTAAATTTACAGTGAGCACTGCCTTTGGTGCATCACATATATGTATTCACTAGTGTCGGTCAAGAAATAATACCATGATAAATTATTTAAAAAACAAAGTGGTGTGTCCTTTAGAATGCCCTAAAACTGGCGCACAGTGGGCCTCTACCTACACTGACACATTTCACTTAATTAGCTACACCACTAGCTAAACTATATAAAAATTTAACCTAGTGGTGCACTAAGTTCAACCAACCACACCGGGGCGTACCCTAAAAAAATGCCTTGACACATTAATGTTCAAACAAATTTCCTTACTTTATAAATGAAAATACATGCATTGAATAAATCGTACCGGTGTCGTTGACCATTATGCACCACTGCACCTAGTTGTTGTGAGGCGCACCACAATAGGGTAAATAAAAAAAATTACCAAATTGATTTTCATTGTTAGAGTGCATCTCGTGCTTATAAACTCTTAAGAAAGCACCGTTTCTCACCTTTCTTCTTAAGATGCCCTATTTCTGGTGCTTTACATTGACTTGGATAACTCCATTGGTGGATTCCCCACATTTCCAAATTTTGGAAATTACCATGAGTTTTCATTTCTTCTCAATGGTGCAACCATGCATCCTCAGGACATAAGAGACGAGGAAAATTATTTATTACCTTCCTATTTTCACTTTCATCCAATCAAAATTACAATTTAACTTGAAATTTGGATTTTTTTTCATTTTTTTCTCAATTTTACAAAGTGTTCCTGAACAGTTCGGCTCACCTCGATGCAGTGTGTATTTTGTTAAATTCATAATGAGCATCACTTTCGGTGCGTCACATTTATGTACACACAGATTCCATTCAATAAAGCGCACCACAATAAATTATTAAAAATCGAAGTGATGCTTCCTTTGGAACACCTCGAAACCAGTGCATAGTGGGCTTCTACCCACACCAGTACATTGCACTTCATTCATCACACCACTAGCTCAACGATATATAAAATTTAACCTAGCGGTGCACCGAGTTTAACCAATTGCACTGGGGTGTACCCTAAAAATAATTCCCTGACATGTCAATGTTCAAACACACTGCCGTAATTTATAAAAGAAAATACACACACTGAATAAATCGCATTGGTGCCATCGAACATTACACACCGGTACACTTCATTTAACTAACATCACTGCTAACATAATGGTTTATAAAATTTAACGTAGCAGTGCAACCATTTTAATCCAATGCACCGGTACTGTATATAGAAACACATTGGGACATATATTTCCCAAATTTACATAGCAGGGCATCTCATTGGACACCTCGTTCATAGTGCTCTATCCTTTACAACGCATCGAGGTAAAAAACATCAATGCTCCACTATCACGGTGGTACTGATGCGTTAATAGTAACACATTACACTGGTTCAACTGTGATAATGGAGTTTAGCTTAGCGGTTCCCATCAGTCCAACAAATGCACCGGTGTCATAAAGACGAAGTCATTGGTATAAAACATGCCAGTGCTATGGTATACATGGTACACCGGTGATTTTGGTTTAGCAAAGGGCGCCATGGATTTGCGCACTATAAATTTTAGCGTTTCGGTGCATCTTTGTTAACGAAATGAACCGATGTTGTTAAAAGCACTGAACAAACATGATTGAAAGATTTGAGATGATGTGTATCATCCTATGGGATGAACTACTTTGTGGTGTTGTTGTTTTGAGATAGTGCACCATCCTCGAGGTGTATGTTCTATTGGAGGCACACCAGTTGATTTTAAATATTTTTTTGCAATTTGTTTTTTGGATTTTTTTAAATACATGTCATTTATATATGTATTTGTTTTATAATTTCAATTTATTTTATCTATATATGTTCCTAAAAATACTTTTATGTGAATTAGAGATGACGACGATGAGAGGAGGAGGCAGAGTAGTGATAGGTTGAGACACATGCATTTGTGCGTGAGTGGGAGGCAAGGGAGAGGGATATAGAGATGTACCATCACCCTCATTCATAATAGATACAATACCTTTTGATGGACATTGGTCTCTTGAAATTTTATCAGGAGGATACATCCACTAGGGGGGACTCTGCATTGTTACAACAGTTGATCCGTCATTGGGATCATGCGAGACAAGGGTTCAGGTTCAGTCTTGATCTATGGTATCATCCCATGGAGGAGAATGTCTATTTCATCACTGGGTAGTTTATGAGGTGGGTGTATTTTCCACATTTTGCCGTGCTATCGCTCGATGTTTCAGGAGAGACCCAACTAGAATATGTGTAGAGATATATCAGTCTGGATATTCTTTCGGCTTCGAAGTTCCATGTTTGTGGTGGTCAACTGTGGATAGGTGCATTTCATAGACATGATGTTAGGTGCCCGTGTCATATGATCTCGATTGTATAGCTATAATGGGAAACACATTAGTTTCTTTATGTTGTATTATGTAGATATTTTATTGTAGGAGCTCTAATTGATTAGGTGTGCACATGTTTTTTTGAGACAATTTTGTCATGCACTAGATCACTATCACTATGTTTTGTCTAGGAAAAAATTCTTCCCATTTGTGTATGAGTTATATACACTATTTTTTGAGAGGGTTCATGCCACTCGACCAATGATACCCTGCTTTCCTACTCAACCTATGTTTGATGTGTGTATCTACATATGAGGGTAGTTGATGCCCAAGAGGGGCCAATCCGAGTTTCCAATTACTCCAGTGGGAAAGGAGGTATTTTATTGATTGTCTAGTGAGGAAGATAATGTCCTCGATATTGTAGTGTACCCATACGCGGGGATAGATGGGAGAAGATTCCCAAACATTTTATTTACAGTATAGGGGCCACTAGATGAGAGAGTTATCGTTATCGTTATGTTTTGATCAATCTATTTGCATGTTTTTATGTCTTATTTAATGCACATGTAATTTATTGTAACATTTTGTTTCAATCATCTTATTATTATTATCTATTGTTTTGCAGATATTGACACATATGTTGGGGATGTGCCTCCCCGACATGAGGATGAGGTGATGGAGGAGGCAAAGGACCAACCTCCAGTAGTACAGAGACCCCATATGCCATGCAGGACGGATACGAGAGACCAACTAGAGGTGGCAGATGAGCTATGTCATGTCATGACTAGTCACAGAGTGGTACTTGTACCCCCTAGACACATATTATGGGTAGAGGAGATATCTACTACATGGAGGTGTTTGCCTCATGACATGACGATGCTGATGCGGCATATTGTTGGTGTTGTCAACCTCATCGATACGTTGAGGGGTGATTCTCATGATCCCACTACATCTAGATCATTAGCAAAGACATCCACATCCTTTACTCCACCACATGGTCCTCCTCCTCCTCCTGATTCTCTTCCACATTACTGTTGACGTTTGAATCTGTCAAGTTTGAAACAACAACCTCACGAGAATATAAATATTCCCCTGCATTTTTATAGAGGTGGTACTCCTTTTTTTTTCTTTCAAGGATTTTTCTTTGGATATCTTATATCAAATAATATAGAATTATGTCAAATGACAGAGATCAAATCTTTGTCGCTCAATAAAAATTAAATTGAAAAAAAAGTAAATTTAATGGATAATTCATGAGACATGGACCAGGAACCTCAAGCATTAGACATTATGAAAATAAATTATACAAAATAACAAATATTTCCTCACATCCATCACAGTTTCATATATTTCCGATCACATTCAAAATAAAAGAGAATGGTCCTATCACACAAGAGAAATTTGAAAGAGTATTGCTTATCAAGATCAAAAAGAGAATTTGATAAGTTGATTTCAAATATATTATACTCAAAACTCAGAGTTATAAAATACAATCAAAACCAACTCCAAAATAGTTCTCTGGGATTTCTCAAAAATAATATTGTCTATTACAATCTCATAAATTTAAAGGCATTTGTCCATAAATGGACTAGGATTGGGGCTCCCGTGGACCATAAAATATACAAAAGAAGTATGAAGTAGAGAAAAGAGTTTGGAGTAGAGTGTGAGAAACAAGATCTGGAAAGAAGACAACAAGGAGGTTATCATAACTCGGTTATATTTTTCTAGTAAAAGAATAAACATAGTTGGATGAATTCTGAGAAGGAAGAAAGTATGTGATCAATATGGACTTACTGTGATGTAATCTCTCTCTTTCGTTTTCTTGTTGATGTACCTTTTGTATCCTTTTTGGTTGTGGTTGTGTTAATGGTATTAATTTCTTCCGTTGGAGTTTCATAAATTCTGATTTAAGACTTATTTAACCATTCTTAAATATATTCTCTTAAGGGAGAAACAATCACTTCTTGCTTGACTTTGATATTAAATAATCCACCTTCAATTTCTCTAAGGTCAATTGATAAATTTTGTAATGTAGTCTCAATATCTTCATTTCTATTTGTATATTCCACAAGACAACTATCAATATCATCACAAGTATACTCCACCATACTATCAAAATTTTCTGTTGATAATCTTTTCGAAGTTTCAACTTTTTATTCAAACTTTTTCCTAGTCATAAGCATTGAATTTGATATCAAATTTGGATATGATACTTTGATAGTAGTTCTTGCAATATCTATCCCAATCACTTTTGAATATTCCTCCATCTTTTTATGTGATAATTAATTAAGTTCATTTAATAATCCTCTTAATGTATTAATCCTTTGAATCCAACATGCTTTTAATTGCTTTATATGGCTTTGAGAAGGAAAATATTCTTGTTTTCTTCTTTGTTCCGTCATTGTCGAGAATTTTACAACAAACATAACAACTCCATCTGTAAAGAATCCTTCATCATTTTTAAGATCCGTATTTAGATTTTCTTTGGTATTTTGTATTCTGAGATCGATAGAAGAATTTTTTTTTGCTAAGTCCCATATATCTAAAATAAGTGACATTCTTTTCTTTGTATTTTCTTCCAGAAAATGTCAAGTGACATTAAGTAAACTTGAAACTTATTTCAATCTTAGACTTGACTCAGGGGTTCTCTGAAAACTTTCGCCAGGATGGACAATGGAAATAAGGGTGGCTAGTATGGGTGGAGGCATCAAAGTTGCTTCCAGTTCTTTGATTCTTTATTTAAGCTTGAAGTTTTCCTCTTCCATGTCAATTATGGAAACATCCAGTGCATCTCCTGTAACCTTGTGAATCAAAGATAATTTTGATGGATGCATATGTATGATATCAATGGTAGACCGAGACTTGCCCTTTTTATTCTTCAAAGTTCTTTAAAAAATTATATTTTTTGAAGATTTATCAAATAATGCATTTTGTACAGTAAAGGTTTCTTCATCAGAAAATATTTCATCCTAGATAGTAAGTTCAACAACAGACTGTATATTCTCCTGTATCTTCTCTTCTTCATCCAAAAACTAGATGTTTTCAATATCAAAATCCAAATCCATGTCTTCAAGAGAAATATTATCTTCAAGTATGTTTTGTTCATCCCCTCCTTGTTGATAATTGGTTCTTTTCCTTTTAACTTTCAATTTATGAGGGTTTTCCAAGTTTCCTTGAGAAGGGTTTCTCTCTCCATCATTACCTAGATTATTGTTTGAGGAATTTATTTGCTGAGTCGTCGTAGACTAATACTTTTTTTTTCGGCAAAAAACTTCTATGAGAAACAACAGGAGATTGGACATTTATTTCTCATGATGATCTTCCTCTTTGCTTGTAATGTTTTGTAGTACTCACAATAGTCTCTATGTCAACAAATTTTTTCTTAATACCATGAATATGAGGGTCATGACTATCTCCTTCTTCTTATCCAAATATAAGGGTATTAACCAATGCAAGACTGACTCCAACTGATATCATATGATTATAAAAGAGGTGATTTGGATCAAACCCGTTAATTTATTATGAATATTGGGTAAATCTTGTGGAATTTCTGTTGGGTCTTGAAAATACTCTTGTAGGAGCTCTATTCCATTATTTTCCCCTTTAATAAAAGTTTTGGTTTCATCTCCTTTATAGGTGGTATTCGACTCTGGTAATTTCAACATTATTTTGAAGACTTATGGCGCTAATGAAATAGGGGAACCATTCTGCAATGGAATCGTCCTTCTATTCTGAACAATTATCTATGCACCTGGTGACTACTTCTTTACAATCGAAAAACTTCAGGAACACAACCAACACAACCCATTCCTGAGGTCCAAATTTTCTTACTATCTTTTCCTGGCAATTTTTAATAATACCAATAAGATCTTGACCAATAATAATTACGGTCTTCTCTAGTGAACAGATTCAAAGTATCTCCTCAAAATTGTTGTTTTCTCTTAACCATCTTCACCAGGTTGATGAAATTGCTTGTATCACTGATTATAACAATGGTAATATAATAATACTTAAGTTCTATTTTCGATTGATGAATATAAAAATTAAATGTAATTGCCTCAAGAAATATGTCATTTAATATCGACCTTTTTGAAATTCAATTTAGCAGTTGAGTCCGTAGAATCAATATTAAATATAACTTGAGAAGAGTGAAAGAAATATGACATGTCATGGAGGGGAGTCAGATATGGAAGAAATAATTTAACGAGAGCGCGAGTTCGTGAATCTATGAAATGGTTAAGTATTGGTATTTATTGGTTAGACTTGTATAGATGGATCAATAAAGAATTATGAGTCTGCAAGTCTACAAAAAAAGAAAAAGAAGTGTTGGCAGCAGACTTATCAAAGAATAAAAAGTACATATTATCAGTCTGCCACCCATGAACCCACCAAGATATGGGAAAGTGGCGAACTATGATACAATATGTAGGCCAAGGAAAAATAAGTGCGTATTGTATGACACATAATTCTTGTGGGATATTAAAAATTTTAACTATGGAAGAGTGAAATAAAAGAAATGTGTGAGGTTAAAAAATGATTCAGCTGCATCATCTACCGATCCTATTACTTCCCCTCCACATGTTTTTGAACCTGCATCCACGTATGATCCTCCTTCTCCTCGTCCTCATGTTCGCCCCCCCCCCCCCNCTCCTTCTCCTCGTCCTCATGTTCGCCCCCCCCCCCACATGTGTCTGAACTTGTATTCACATCCAATCCTCCTCCTATGCTTGTGTGCCCATCCACCAATCACTGCATTTCTCCTAGTCCACATGTGTCATCATCCACCGATCCTCCCCCTACTCCTCTTCCTCCACACGTCTCATCATCCATCGATCCCCCTCCTCCTCCTCTTCCTCCACATGTGTCACATTTTTGATGATTTGGATACTATGATCACATCACATACTATTCATGCACATCTTCATGATATTGATATAGAGACACTTGATAATGCACTTTTGTTGACATTTGTTTCTCAGATAGTTTTTCTTGATAGAGGCTCTACCTCTGGTAGCAGAGACACTGATGCACCTGGCTCTGGTGGTGGACCTATATAGTAGTGGTACTGATTGACATTTATACTGATTGTTTTATATTTGATCGGAGATCTATATATGGAATGTTTATTGTAGATTTTGTTGAGATGTATGTTTGACATGTATATTGTTGGACATGCATTTTGGATTCAGTTTTCATAAAAATTCTAAGTATGGAGGATATGCACAATAGAAGAATAAAGAAGACAAGGCAAGAGTGGAGTGCACAAAAAAATCACATTCAAGATTGAGAGTGTGCAGTAGAGGCACATGCATGAGTGCAATGTGAAATAAGAACATACTTAGCTGAGAATAAATCAAGATAAGAAAGTGGACGAAAAGGAAGGATAATAGTTCAACGTGCCAAAAGAATGCAGATGTAAAAGAAGGAGAAGCAAGCCCAAACAAAAAGTCAACATGAGTTGTCATGAGTTAGAATAAGATGTAATTAGGTTTTTGGGATATTCAAAGTAGGGTTTTAAGCCCTAGAATTTATGTATAAATATGTAATGGGTTGGGTAGATTAGGGGTTCTCATGTCCAATTCTGGGTTCTCTCTTATTGGGTCGACCAGGTAGAAGTTCTTTGTTTTGTGTGTAGAGACTAATTGTAAGGAGAGTGAGAGAATAGGATGAGAGGGAAAGATTCTATGTCTGAGTGAAGGAAGAGAGTTGCAGGGAGAGGATTGTACTACAGAGTGGCTAGGAAATATGGGGAGAGTGATAACTTGAAATCTCTATTGTAAGTGTAGTGTGCAACCTGAGACGATTACATAAAGAATAATAAATAATACAACCATTGTGGACATAGCCAAAAGTTGGGTGAACTACATTAACTATTGTGTTTTCTTATCATTTATGTGATTGATCATGAATATTCTCCTTATGCATGGTTAGATTAGATCTATTTCTTATATGAACACTACGTAGTATGAATGTTACAACATAATGATAATATATACTGAATTGACTAAGTAACCAAGGAAGACAAAATACATAATAATGTGTATGGAACATATAAGTAAGAAGGAATAAGATGATCACCTCCCATTCCCTCACAAATGCAAAAAATTAGTTCTTACAACCCCAATAGATGCCTCGGGTGAGATTTCACTTGCATGTAGGTGATGCTGAAAGGGATGGTGTTTGAAGGGATTAGTGGATTAATATAACTTGAACCTAGGGTATACAACTTCTCGCCAACAAATGGTTCCATTGCCGGGATCTGAAATATGTGATTTAGGGAATGGTTTGGAGGTCGACTAAGAAAGTGATCTCAGAATGGATGGAAGGGAAGGAACACAAATATGCTAGAAAAGAGAATAGAAACCATCATATGAGCGATGAGCAATGGATGAAAAGGTATGTGTACATAGAGATAAATGAGATTTTCTTTGGCGAATTTTCAATTTTTTTACTGAGTGGTTAGAAATATTAGTGGATAATATTGGAAGTTATTGAATTGCAACACCGAGGAAGTGGACTCCTGAATTGGTAAGGTAGTTGAATTCTGTAAGTAATAAAACTTCTCACATAGTTGATTTCTGGTTGCACAATATATTGGGAGGATACGTTACATAATTTGCAGTAGATTGTACCCAGTCATATAGTGTTGCAGAGAAGGATTTCTTCAAAGGTCCACGCTGAAGGTTCATGAAATATTTGTGTGCGTGGATAAATATGTTGGTGTGTGACAAGTGCATGATGACAATGGATTCTAACTACTAAGGGGATTCATGCACATAGGGGAACCAAGAGATGACAAGAGGATAGTCTGAAGAAAGGAGATAGTGAAGGAAGAAATGAATAAGGAAGGGAAGGACCTAGGATGCAGAGAACTGAAGAAGTTATATCAGAGGAAGAAGAGAAGTTTAGATTATTTTGCAATGGAAGAAGGTACAAGAGGAGAAATACTAGGGCTAAGAAAGGAGAGCCACACAGTGAACATGAGTGGAGAGGACCTTGTGTAATAATCCAAATTGTAGAAATAACACACATAAAAGGAGAGAAATAGAGGTTCCAATCCATTCCTATAATAGAAGAGTCGTTAATTCCTACTCAAACTGGATTCTGTGTCAAATCCATGACCCCATGTGTGTCACCACAATCTTAGATAACAATTGAAAAATTATCAAAAGAACTTATAGTTAGCAAGGGAGGACATAGTAGTATAAATAAGAGCAGTGGAAGCAATGTGTAGAGTCAGATTCAACCAACATCTCCTAGTGGAGGTACTACATAAAGTAACATGGTAGGGATAGACAACACCCTTAGACTGTCTGAGTTCCAATGAGTTGGGTTAGAGGATCCATAACAACATCTATTTGTTTATGAGACAATTTGGGTTACAAAGAATGTCCAGGATGAGGTCGTAAATATTACGCAGTTGGAAACAACATTTAGAGGTTGCACGTTAGTTAGGCACATGAAACTGCAGAGTACCACACATATAGGACAAGCCATGACTTTGGAAGAAATTAGACAAGTATTGTTGAAAGAGTTCAAGAAGCCAAATTCTAAGTCACAGTACATTAAAAATTTGAAGGAAATCAAATAGGTACATACTAAATTAGTCTAGGATTATGACAAAAGTTTTAAGGATCTGATGGATAGATTGGCATTCCATATCCTTGATCAGTAGCACCAAGAATGGTTTATTGTGGGACTTCTACCACACATTCATAGTTCATTGATTCAACTAAAGGTTGCGTCACAACTTGAAGCTTTGGATATTGCAATGAAATTGGAAGCATCTCCTATAGGAGATAGTGGAGGGATGGCACAAGTATAGACACAATTAGCTTCCTTGACAATTCAATTAGCAAAACTCACAAAAGGAAAGGAGAAACGAGAACAAGTTTGGTGTACCAAGTGTAGGACTGAAGGTCACCACTGTTGGGTATGTGTTATATTCTTTGCACAACCAGATCTAGTATCTTCTATGTTGCGTCGGGTGTGATCCCCCCCCCTTTGGGAGTTTGGGGGCAGCACCCCCAAGAAATTTTTGTTTCCACGAGAAACATGTTTCATTTTTGCCTCGTTTTTCATGTCACCTCGATTTTTATGTCCATTGTTGGACAATTTTTTGGCACATGGTTTTTGATGATGGTTTTATATTTCCGATTAAGGAATTCGGGTTGTTGACTAATCCAGGTCATTGGGTTAGGGTTTTGGATGCCGTTTGCTCCTATATTTATATTGTTTTGTAAACAATGTATCACTATGAATGAATAGATAATATGTTGGTTTTCCCAGTTTGGGTTTCTAGGGGAAAAATATCTATGTAATGTGTGTATTTGCCATTGTATCTTTTCTATTCTTTTATTGAAAATTTGTTTGCAGTAAATATTGTATAAGGTTAAAATATACATTTGGTATCAGAGCTTTGTTGGATTCAGGGGGATGCCTTTGTGGTCAAGGGTTTGGCTCGGGACTGTGATAAGCCTTGTTACAATGGGAGATCTATGGTATTGATTTTTCATGTGAAAAGAAATGGCGATCAGTTCGAAAATGGAGATCGAGAAGTTTAATGGGAAACGTTTTGAGCTGTGGAATATCAAGATGAAAGATCTGTTGGTGGAAAGATATTAGTGAATCACGGTGGATCCAGGTATTGCACCTACAAGAACTTCAACAGATGAATGGAAAAATTTGGATCATAATGCGAAGAGCATAATCTGACTGTGTCTCTCATATTCAGTATTACTGAATGTGTCAGAGGAAGCTACAACCATAGATTTATGGGATAAGTTGGGGAAGTTATATCAATCAAAGTCCCTAGTAAATAAAATATTCCTGAGAAACAAGTTGTATAACCTAAGGATGAGAGATCGGGACTCAGTGGCATAGAATTTGAATTCCTTCAATATTATGGTAAGTCAGTTAATATCCATTGAGATTAAAATTTTAGATGAATATAAGTGTATCAGTTTACTCTGCTCTTTACCAGACTCGTGGGATACTCTGGTTGTGGCCATAGGTAGTAATACAATTGCCTTGAATTTTGATGAAATGGTCCCATCCTTGTTGTTGGAGGAGATGAGACGAAAGAACATGGAAGGACATAGCACAGATGCATTATTTGCAAGAGGATTCTCACAGGAAAGAAATAGATCTAAGTCCTCAAGTGGGATATCTAAGTATAAGGGAAGATCTAAGTCTCCTGGAATTTTTGTAAATGTATGATGAAGATGTGGAAAAGAAGGGAACTACAAGAAGCAATGTAGATCCAAAGTTGAGAAAAAGAAGGGATCTGAAGAATCTCCTTGCACAAAAGAAAAGACCTCCAAGAAAGAAGGAGGGGATGTGTACTTGGATTATTCAAACATATACACATATCATGATGCATGGTTGTTTGAATCGGGTGCATCCTTTGATATGACTCCCCACAAGGAGTGGTTCTATGAATATGAAAGGTATCATGGAGGTAATGTTTTCCTTAGTGATGACTTGATAACCCGAATCATAGGTCGAGTAAAATTCAAGTTGAGGCTCATATATGGAAGGATTAGAACACTACCTGATGTTCTACACATCCCAGGATTGGCCATAAATTTGATTTCTATAAGAAAAATGGACAATACAGGGGTAAAATCAATATTTGAAAAGGAAACCTGTAGGATGGTTTGAGGAGAAATGGTTTTGTTGAAAGGAGTTCGTTTTATAACTCTCTATAATATGCAAGGAAGAATTATTAGTGATGGGTGTAATAGTTCCATTATTCCTGATATTGGAGAAGAAGAAAGAACTCCTACAGTCCGTGGAGAAAAGGTTATTCCGTGGCATCAAAGATTGGGGAATATCAGAGAGAAGGGTCTTCAACTACTACATGGTAAAGGTATGGTTGAAGGAATGTCTAACTTCTCTCTGGATTTTTATTTCTGTGAACATTTTGTATATGGGAAGAAAAATCGGGTAAGATTCCCTTCTGGTGCAACGAGGGAAGAAGGAATTTTATAGCTAGTTCACAGTGTGTGTTTGGACCTATGTCAGTTCCATCATTGGGAAAATCTGTGTACTATGTATCATTTATTGATGAATTCTCGAGGAATACGTGGATATATTTCCTCAGGAATAAATTTGAAGTCTTTGATATGTTTAAAGAGTTTAAGGCTCTTGTTGAGAATCAAACAAAGAAAATAATTAAGTTGTTGATGATAGATAATGGCGGAGAGTTCTGCAGGAATGAATTTGAAGAATTTTGTAAGAAGTGCGATATAGCAAGGCAAAAGACTAATCCATATACACCTCAATAGAATGGAGTTATAGAAAGGATGAACAAGATGTTGATGGAAAAAGCAAGGTGCATGCTCAGTGGTGTCGGGTTAGGGAAAGAATTATGGGCAGAGGAAGTGGGTACTGCATGTTACCTGATCAAAATATCACCCTCATCAACGTTGGATGACAAGACTCCACAATATTTATGGACTGGTAATAAACCTTCTCTCACACATCTCAAGGTATTTGTCTGTGAGGCCTATGTTCATGTTTCAAAAGAAGACAGGAGTAAGCTAGATAAGAAGGCTGAAAAGTGTATCTTTATTGCTACCCTGGATTGTTGACTATGTAACCCTTTAACCCTCTGTATGCAAAGAAAAAAAAAAGTGGGATAATGTTGGGTATGTGTTATATTCTTTGCATAGATAGCTCTAGTGTCTTCTACATTGCGTCGAGTGCACAGGGGTTTGGGGGCAATGCCCTCGTGAATTTTTTTCCTCAGGAAACGTGTCACATTTTTTGCCTCATTTTTTCCAATGGATTTCTATTTCTGGTTAAGGAATTAGGGTTGTTGATTAATCCAAGTCACTGGGTTAGGGTTTTGGATGTCACTGGATCCTATATGTATATTCTATTGTAAACAGTGTATCATTATGAATGAATAAAGAATATGTTGGTTTTCCCGGTTTAGGTTTCTAGGGGAAAAATCTATGTGTAATGTGTGTATTTTCCATTGTATTTTTTTTGTTCTTTTATTGAAAATTAGTTTACAGTAAAATATTGTACAAGGTTAAAATCTACAACCACAAGGACGAATTGCCAACATTCACGCAGTATTTGGCGACTAGAGCATCAAATCCATTACCAAGAGGGGGATATTGTAAAATATGTAAGAAATGGGGACACCATCTGACTGAGTGTACATTATTTCATAAATATCAAATTACGCCAAAGAACTTGTTTTGAAACTTCTGCAAGTCAGTCGATCATGAAGAGAAGGAATTTCATGCATTCAATTTAATGAGGGAGTGCACATCATACACGTACATGATTTAGGAGGAGAATGTTGTGACATAAGGAGGTGGTCCACAGTATAATAATCAGAGAGGATTTAATCTAGGAAATAGAGGAAATTTTGGCAGAGGAAGTGGAGAACCGATAATATGTTACAAATGTAATCAACCATGACACTTATCTCACGATTTCCTGAATCTGTGTACAACCTACACATAATGTAGAGAATTGGACCATGCGATAGAAGATTGTCCTCAACTACTTGCGAAATGGAAGGCATGAGCGAATCAGAACTATAACCCAAATCAGAATGTATAGAAAATATCAGTCGAAAAATGCAATGAAGGACCTAGAATAACAGTTGTTATGTACAAAGGAGCTAGAAAAGGGGTTGATGGGATGAATGGAGGGAAGAAGGCTGAGAAATGGGTAAGGAAGTCAGCATGGCCTATGCCAACCTTCGACCCTCAACAAGAAAAAGAGATGTATCATAGGGAAATAAAATATATACTTGGACCGGATTGGGGAGAATCAACATCATCTGCACCTCATGTCAGAGATCGTGCTATGCTACAGAAGCCACTTGGGAAGGTAACCACTCTAAGAGAATTCCTGAGAAGTTGTGTAGAGTTAAAGAATGATGAAACTGCGTTGAATGCATTATATGAAATGATTGATCATTGCGTGCAAGGAAGGGAAACTCCTATTGCATAGAGGGTAGTGAGTCAGGTACTATGCAGAAAGAGTGTTGATTAAGGTTGGTTGTCATTGATGTCAACCCTTGAAGAAAGACCCATAGCACAAAGGTTTGGATAATGGACCCAATAGTGTTTGATGTAAATATGACTCATTATTTTTTGTCATGGTTGATAATAAGTAAATATGGATGAAATCCAAAGTGGTCCCCTTATGGTGAAATCCCTCACGGGAAGACGCTTTGTGGAGTAAGAGAACCCATGCTTAATTGTGGAATAATGAGATGAAGGAAAGTGAATTTTTCAAGAAAAATATCCTAGATGGATATTTCTTGTCATTTCATTTTTAGTGGTATGTGGAATGTCACATGATTCCTCACGGTTAGAGAGTTATGGCCATGAGAAGTTGAAGACCCCAGGTTTGGGTAATGGACCCAAGTTTGTTTTATGGGTAACGATATGAGTTATGATATGTTTTCAGATAATACTATTCTATATGGATATTACATGTCATGCCATTTCTGGTGGTATGTAGAACGTCACATAACTCCTCACGGTTTGAGAGTTATGGCCTTACGAAGTTGGAGGACCCTCATATGTCATCTAGAAGCCCTAAAAGGTCAAAGTAATCAAAGTGGTTTAAGAGA
>ML780809.1:82402-113069 GCA_009831015.1 Picea engelmannii
CACTGGTGTATTGTGTATGTGTGTGATTGTTTATTTATTACTGCTCATTATTGGATAATAATTCTACATTGATATAACATTTGAAGAAAAAGGATTATAATTACGTTATTACTGATTCATCCCCCCTCTCAGTAATCCAACAAAGAGGACCAATGAGGAATTCAAACTAAGTGCGCATATTGGGGAATATGACGTGGATAACATTATTTTAGACTTGGGATATGATGTGAATGTAATACCAAAGCATACCTAGGGTATGATGGGGAAACCCAAGCTAATCTAGTGTCCTATTCAACTAAGATTGGTAAACCAACACAAGATAATACCAATTGGCCAATTGACAAGAGTACATGTGAATGTAGATGGGGTGCACAATGTGAAAGAATTTGAAGTCATTAAGATCATGGATGATAGTCAACCATATCCAACATTGATGAGACTTGAATGGGAATTTGAAAATCAAAATATCATTAATCTAAATAGGAGGGAAATGATATTTTAGGTAGGAGACTTAAAGGTTACTGCACCATTGGAACCAACAGAAGGGAAGAGGTACATAGAGCCAACAAGAGGGAATGAAATTGGCAATTTGTATAACATAATTGTGAAAATGGATGATTATGTTAACCCACTACATATGGTGCACTAAGTAGGAGAAGTACTAGTTCATGTGCATCATATTCAGAGGAATGTATGGAACAATGGAAACAAATAATGCATGATGTATCAACTAGACAATGTGCACGCATAACTCAATCAATGCGCTAGATTGGAACAAAGTTATGTGATCCACCCAAGTATGATGAATTGACTGGCATAAACTTGTTTGTAAAGGAATTTGAGCTGTAGGTACCCAAACAACAAAGGTTGTTGGCACTAGATGTTGTCATAAAAGCTACTCCATCCAGATGGTGCGCTACACATAAAGAGGAGATGGAAGACTCATCGCAATGTAGAAGACTAATGCAAGTAAGATGTGGTACCGAGTTAGAAAATATTGTGAAAAAAGTATACATGAATAAGTGACCCAACAACTCATGTGGAGTAGTGCAGAAACAGATGGAGTTTAACACCAAAGGAGGAATGGATACACATGTTTATACATACACTAGATACAATTCTAAAGAATTGGTATTTGGAATTGGAAATTCACAGAGAAACACCAAACTGGAATGCGTTGAATCAGAGGTTCAAGGTAAAATTTACATTTGAACACAAATCTCCATTATTAGATGCAACATTACAGGCTATTCAAACCAATATCTTCTTAGAAGAAGGGCCGATGGAGGTGTTACCAGTGTTTAGTGTGCACAAAGCTTCTATGATTTTCCATGAGTTATTGGAGTGTTACATTGTTGCTAAAGAAGAAGATGAGGAATATCCCAGGAATGTGCAAGTACTCGAAACTAAGGGAGAATGAGTAGTAGAAGGGTCAAATCTCGAGTCTTCTCTGTACACACAAACAATAAAGACATGGAAGGTAAACATTGGGACGATAGAGAATCTAAAGTTTGCGCAAATAGGTGATAACTGGAGTGATGAAACAATAGAGAAGATTGCAGATTTATTGCACGAGTATAAATATATATTCCCAACTACATTCTCTAAAATGAATGGGATATATAGAGAATTAGGGGAGATGAAGATCCCTTTGAAACTAGGTGCTAAACTAGTGCGACAAAGACTTTACAATTTAAATCTGAAGTACAAAGAGAAGGTGAAAGCATAAATAGATAGGATGTTGGATGTAGGGATCATTGAACCAATGGCATAATCAGAGTGGATAAGTCTAATGGTAGTGCAAGAAAAGAAAACATGAAGAATCAAAATTTGTGTGGATATGAGGAAGCTGAATGATGCATGTTTACATTATCTATTTCCCACACCATTCATAGATGAGGTACTGAAGAATGTAGGAGGGAAGGAGAATTATTCTTTTACAGATGTATTCTCAGTGTACCATCAGATAAAGATTGTACAGGAAGACATGTACAAGACTAATTTTGAGATAGAGTGGGGATGTTATCAATATACAATGATGCCCTTTGGACTGAAGAATGCCCCTATAGTTTTTTCAAGAGTTGTAGTTAGGAATTTATTCATAAGTTCCTTGAAGTATACTTAGATGATTGGACTGTGTTTAGTCTACTGAAGGATCACATAGAAGTACTCAGGTTAATGTTGGACAGGTGTATACAATGTCAGATTTTGTTGAATTTGAAGAAGTGTATTTTTTGTGTGTCATTTGGCATTTTGTTGGGCCATGTGGTCTGCAACCAAGGATTATTAGTGGATCCTACCAATATCGTAGTAATTCTGGATTTACAGCCACCTACATCCGTCATACAGATAAGGGAAAATATGATTCAAAAATGATATTACAAGAAGTTTATTAAAGGTTATGCGCAGATCATAAAACCTATGGAGAAGTTGTTGAAGAAGGAATCAAAGTTCCAATGGAACGAGGATTGTCAGAAAGTTTTGGACATCTTAAAACATAAACTAGTGACCACACCGTTTTTTATATTTCCAGATTGGAAAAGGGAGTTCCATGTTCATTTAGATGCGTCATCCATAGCTTTGGGCGCAATAATATCTCAACTCGGGGAAGGAGACTTAGATCACCTAATTGATTTTTCAAGTAGGAAGCTGTCCATAGAAGAGAATAATTATACTACCACAAAACAAGAAGGATTGGAAATGGTATATGCACTACAGAAGTTCAAACATTATTTATCGGGGTCTCATTTTAAGATGTATACAAACCATTCCACACTAAAATACTTAGTGAACAAGACAATGTTGGGGGGGAGAATAAACATATGGTTAATTTTTTTTAGAAATACAATTTTGAGGTTGTTGTGAAACTACGAAAGTTGAATGTAGGATTTAATCACTTATTGTGCATATTATCAAGGGAAGACACAGAGAATTTAGATGACAACTTACCAAATGCATAGTTATTTGCAGTAAAAATGGTGGATGACTACTTTGTAGACATCATGCAATTTCCAAGTACATGAATGGTCCTATCAGACATTACAGTTGCACAAAAACAAAATTAGTGGTAAAGAAACATATTATCAATTGATTACAGGAAATTTATACAAGTTGGGTGCAGATGGAATATTGAGGTGACATGTACTGGTACATGAAATGCCTATGATACTCACAGAGGTGCACAAAGGGATTGCGGGAGGACACTATGTAGGTAAAGCAACTATGTAGAGGATTTTGTGTGCAAGGATATGGTGGTGCACACTTCATAAAGATGATAAATAATATTGTCAGTCATGCAATGTTTTTCAAAGGGTGGGAAAGTCATCCAAGAGGGATGATATTCCTTTGTACCCACAAGTTACGTTGC
Source organism: Picea engelmannii (assembly GCA_009831015.1). NCBI lineage: Eukaryota > Viridiplantae > Streptophyta > Pinopsida > Pinales > Pinaceae > Picea > Picea engelmannii. The sequence goes on from ML780809.1 coordinate 85,770, forward strand.
AAGTGTTTGATAAATAGGAAATAGACATTTTGGGGCCAATCAACCCATCAACAAGAAGTTTAGGAGCTAGGTACATAATCACTGCGATGAAGTATTTGAACAGATGGGAAGAAGCAACACCAGTCATAGACTACACCACAAATACTGTTGTGTGGTTTCTATTTGAGAATGTTGTCACATGATTTGGATGTCCACGCATATTACTCAGTGATCAAGGAACACACTTCTTGAATACAACAGTTACAACATTGAATGAGGAATTTCAAATTCATCATCAGAAGAGTATTTCGTATCATCCTCAAGTCAATGGGACAATAGAAGCTTTTAATATAATTATGGTGAATTCCTTGACAAGGATATGGAACGTAGGAAGAGATGATTGGGACTTAAAGGTTCCTATATTTTTATGGGCCTATAGGATTACAAGAAAGTTTTTGACAAGGAAGACAACTTTTAGGTTAGTCTATGACCAAGAAGTAGTAATGCTGATGGACTTTATTCTACCTAGCCCGCGCGTTGCAACAATTACTGATCTTTCATATTTTGGCGTAGTAGAGGAGAGATTTTCACAGTTAGTACAACTTGAGGAAGATCGGTTTGTCGTAGGCTTCCATCAACAAGTTCAAAAAGAAAGAGAGAAGGCATGCAACGATAGACAAATTAAACATAGAAAGTTTCAAGTGGGGGACTCTATGACAGTAAGTTCACGCAACATCTAGGAAATTTTTGCTTGCACTGGTTAGGTCCATATGTAATTCAACATGTGATGAAATAAGGTGTTGCATAGTTGGAAAATTTGACTGGAGAAGCCTTGGGAGGCATGGTGAATGGAAGTCGACTCAAACTCTATAGAGATGGATGATTACCTGCGCATTAATTTGAATTGCGCAAGAATACATGTATCATAGTAGATGTACTATAGTAGGGAGATAAAATACAGAAAACCAAACAAAAATTAGAAAAAGGAAGAAAAATAAATAAAAAGTCAAAAAACAAGTAGAAATACAATGGTAGACATGAATAAGTATCACACAGAGAAAGGACGTATTTCACATATAATAGAAACAACATAAAGTCAGTTAAGTGCGTGGGATATGAACCATTAAGGGAATTAATGCATGAAAACGACAATTAGAAAGCCATAAATAACAAAACACACTGAAAAGTTGTAGTCATAAATTGAAGGCGATACCGATAATCGTGACAGGTTGTCAGTACAAGGAACAAATCCAATATAATATATGGAAATAAAGTAGAAATAAATTAAGCATCCATTGCACCAATGGCAGACTAGACAGTTAATTCAGGCACGAAGGGACATGAACAACTGGCGAAGGGGCACAAAATCCATGAAAGGTCTAAAAGCATTGTTTATTATCACTCAGAATTGCATGCAAGTACCAAATAATTGAGAAATGCATAATAGAGTTGAAGTAGATTATCACTGGTAACCAGGCTACAAAAATGGCACCACCAAAAAAACATTGACCGTGCCAAAGAAATCTTGAACACAAGCACAACTAGTAGAACCCGAGGTTGAGGAGACCCCATGAGCATAATCATCAGAGTTGAAGTTTCCTCGAGACTACATCCTTCCAAGGAAGGATGATTCCCAACTAGTAACATTGTAGAAGACTCCCTATTATGAGTTGATGACGTTTGACATACTAGAAGGGGTCATTGTGGATGAAGACATATTAGGGAGGGTGTTGCAACTCAAATATTCAGACCATGATATTAAAGACAGGACAAATTTCCCTGAACTTGCGTCACACCACTACTTAGAGCTAGGTACAGACCCAATAAAGAACTAGAGCATACATGTGCCAAAGGTATGGGCAAGAGGATTGGAGCAAGTAGGAATACTAAACCTATTCCACATCCCTCATTTTGGTCAGAGCAACGAGGTAAATCCATGTGTCAAATTGCTTTTAACTGGTGTACATGGAGGATATTTGTGGCTGGACAGACCAATTTTGATAGATACATACTTGATCACAAGGATCATATGATTGCCAACACAAGGACAAGATCCAAACTTGTTGTTTGCAGACAAGAAAAATGACAGGGCTCCATTAGAGATAATGAGGAAAACATTTCATACAGTTTGAGGGGTGCGTGGATTGGATGTGCCGAGCATATGTGACCCAACTGTAAGGCTTGCAACACAAGAATTGACATGAAAGCTACTGAGCAAAGTATGCAGATTTGGACCAACCTGGTAGAGGATACAAAAATGAAGGCCATGGAAACAAGATTGAGGGATGCACTATAAAAGGCATAGAGGGCTTCGTAGAGCATAAAAAATTTCCCACCTGCGGAATGGATGACGACCATTTTGGCACAAAGGTAGTCATATGATGAAATAAAAAGGATACAGGACCAACAAAAGATCCTTCAGCAGCGATTAGGACCACTGCAAGATGAAGCACTAAGGGTGATAGCAGAACTAGAAATTACATAGGGAAAAGTGAAGCAAGCAACATACGACATAAAAGAGAAGCTCACGACCCTGATTGCGCAGGATGTTGAGGAGATTTTGGGAACAGAGACAGAAATAACAAAGGATGTTGCGACAAGAAAGGATGCCTCCCAAAAGTTCATAGAAGTATGGAGGAGTGTGCAACAAGCCTGAGTGGCTCAAAACGAGACACATGTGAGTTTTGGGGGCTTGTTGGACATGCATTTCAGATTTAGTTTTCATAAAAATATTAATTATGGAGGATATGTGCAGTAGAAGAAGAAAGAAGAAAAGGAAGGAGCAAAGTGTGCAACAAAGGTACATTCAGGCTCGAGAGTGCATAATAGAGGCACATGCGGGAGTGTAGTGCATAGTAAGAACATACTTAACCGAGAATAAAGTAGAGAATAAAGAAAGACCAGAAAGTGGGCGAAAATGAAGGATAACAGTTGGACATGCCAAAATCATGAAGACATAAAAGCAGGAGAAGCAATCTCAAACAAAAAGTCAACACGAGTAAGAATAAGATGTAATTGGGTTTTGGGGATATGCAAAGTAGGGTTTTAAGCCCTAGAATTTATGTATAAATATGTAATAGGTTGGGAATATTAGGGTTCTCTTGTCTGGTTCTGGGTTTTCTCCTATTGGTTCGACCAGGTAGAAGTTCTATGTTCTGTGTTCAAAGACTTCTTGCAAGGAGAGTGAGAGAATAGGTTGAGAGGGAAAGGGTCTATGTCTGAGTGAAGGAAGATAGTTGTAGGGAGAGGCTTTCACTTCAGAGCGACTAGGCAAGATGGGGAGAGAGATCGCATGAAATCTTTATTGTAAGCGCAATGCGCAACCCAAGATGATTACAAAAAGAATAATAAAGAAGCCAACTATTGTGGATGTAGCCCAAATTTGGGTGAACCACGTCAACTACTGTGTTTTCTTATAGTTTATGTGATTGATCATGGATATTCTCCTTATGCATGGTTAGATTAGATCTGTTTCTTATATGAACACTACATAGTATGAATGTTACAACATAATGATAATATATATTGAATTCACTAAGTAACCAAGGAAGAACAAATACAAAATAATGTGCATGGAACAGATAAGTAAGAAGGAATAAGATGGTCACCTCCCATTCCTTCACTACTACAGAAACTTAGTTCCTGTAGCCCCAATAGATGCATCGGGTGAGACTTCACTTGCATGCATGTGACGTCGAAAGGGTTTTGTTGGTTAAGATAACTTGAACCTAGGGTCTACAATGCATGTCAACATATATTCATATGTATATTATGTTTTTCATATAATGTTGTGGTTGTTGTTGTTGTTTGATTTATAAAATGTAATATGAGTATGCTAATGACGAACATTGTTAATGATTTCTCTGTTTTTAAGTGAAATTTGATATGTATCACTCATTTAAATTTATAGTTGCCATATAATGTATAACTTTACTTTTATGAAAGTGTTTAATTTGTATTGTGATTGCAAAAAGTTATAACCATTAATGACATATAATGTTTAACTCTTGTTCAAGGTGAATTGTTTGTCGTCCAACAAGATACAATATGTTGATTAAACGTGTTTAGAAAAAAAATTACTTAAATATGATTATTGAAATGATTGTGATTTGAATATTTATATTTTTTTAATATATTACAATAATAACATTATAACATAATTATTCACTAATAATAATGTTGATGATGTAATAATAATGTTATTTTTTTAATTTTTATTATTCGAAGATTACAAGACAAATTTATAATATAATTGTTTACTAAAATCACAATGATTATATTTTATTAATATTTATTTTTCCAAAGATTTTATTGATTTATATTATCCAACTATTATAATATATGAAAATTATTTAACTAAATTTAAAATAATAATAGAGAATAATAATACATTTTGATCTAGAAACTTTCAATGAAATGGTTCCACAATTTTTTACTCTAATACAGACTTTATGAATATATATATTTTTAAATAATATAACCCAACATTTTATAATTAGTATTTTAAGAATTAACAAAATTGACAAAGGTTTTGTACTTTTAGATAAGTATGGATCATTAAAATTTTCCTTAATTCTGTCTAGGCTATAGAAAAAAACTCTTTTAGAATTTCCATGCCCTTCCTATATTGACACTTATTTCACAAGTACTGTAGATGTTGCACAAAGTTATTTTGTTGGAATTATCCTTAGAAGTTCCATCAAAGTAAGTATATATTTATTTGAATTTTGATTTTCTAAAACAATAAAAATTTGAGGTTTGAATACTTTTTAATATCTTCATTTTTTAAAGCAAAATATAATTTAAAAGAAATCTTTACTATTTTACTCCACCAACTTTGTGATATCTCAATTAATGCTTAGTAATTCAAAGGTTAACATAAACACATTTTATTAATACAACACAACATAAAATTGTTATAATAAACACTAAATATGACAATGAAAATATATCAAAACCAAATCTTATGCTTGTACATCTATTTAATGTATTTTCAATATGGTAGTTTTAAATGGTTGTTAACTTTTCATATCCAACATAAATATAAAATGAAGGGAAAAAAACCATAATTGTCCATTATAGATACCCATAATAAAATGACACATCCACAATATAAATGTCCAAACAAATAATTTACAAATCAGTCTTTGTTGCCATCACCCTGATTATCTTCCTCACTTGGCATTGTAACAATTTCATTCTCAAAAATATGTTTAGATATCGAATCATGTCTTAGTATGAACCACTAATCCCCATCCAACACATCTGGGTAAAAGAACATTTGGTTGCATTGTTTTTGGAAAACATAAGGCTCCTTTCTCTGGTCAAAGGTATCCCACCACTTGCAACAAAAAAAACACATTTAAATGATGGCAAGTCCACTTGCATGATCTCTTGTATCTTTCCAATGTAACCTAACTTCCCCTCTATCATGTTTTCATAGAGGTGGCTATGATGACCAGATTGGTGAAACTTGACCTCCACTCCACAATATTGTGTGACATGGCCTTCATCAACATACTTAGTGCGAAAATGATGTCCATATGCCCACATAGATGGGAAGAAATGCACCTGTAAAAATGCGAACAAAGGACAATGTCATATTTCTAATAATCAAAGCATCAATAAAAACATAATACGTGTTACAATTCAAATGTGAAATATTATAAATAGAATGTGGTACTCAGAGAGGTTATTATAGAGTTGCTACACCCGATCCCTATGTTTAGTGTATCCATAGCTTCTCCACGTGGGTTACAACCAGACACCTCATATGTCTCTTGTATATGGTCAACCACTCAATTGTTGGGACATATTTTTGGCATATTTTCTTTTAAATGATCACGATAAAGCATGCTTCTACCATTCAATCATCTAAATGTTTTCATGTCACTGTCCCATTTCCTTATTTTCTGTTCATAAAACGAAACCCATGGTTGTGTTGCCTCCATGTTGTAAAGAATGAATTTATTGATGGCATCCATTTCAAAATTCATTGATGTATACAAAAATTCAAAACACATAGCATGAGAACAAATATATATTATCAATTTAAAGAACACATTTATTGATGGAATCGAAATTTCTAAATTCGTTGATGTATAAAAGAATTCAAAACAAATAGCATGGGATGAAATATATGTTATCAGTTTCAATATAAACAATTTCTTTGTACTAAATTAACAAAATATAACTAACTTACTCTTTATCAAGTGCATTTTTCCATTCATTTGGAGTAGGGACCCTTCCCTTTTGTCATCATCTTGATGGTTGTCCCAAACAACTACCCATTATGTCTCATCAATTTGTTTAATGCACTCAGTAGCATAATAAAATGACTCATATACTATGTACCCCTCTGCCATAGAGAAAACCCCTTTAATTTTTTCATGTACCTCTCTAAGAAGAATATCCAACGACATGAGAGCATTCCAACTAATTCAACCTCATCAAGTAGGTGAATTAGAAGATGGACTTGAAAGTCCATAAAACTCGTGGGTCATTCATTCTCAAACATACAAACAATCTTAGTTATCTCTCGGTGCCACTATGGAATGCTAGCCATATGAATCTCCCTTGATGTGATCCAACATACAAATGAAGATAATTTTGATATGGAATGTTGCAGGTCCCGGGGGAAGTCATGGTTTACACAACCACTCATGAGCAAAGGATAATGAAACTACAAAATACACACACACACACACCATTAATTTCCATAAAGTTGTGAGTGCATAGCATATTTTACTGACGTCAATATAGAACTAGAAGAATCATGTATTCATCAGACATACCCTTAGAAGGTTCATATGGTCATGTGATTTCAACCCCCACAAATTTATGTCTATAGTGAAGCAACGTCATAGACTCAACCCATATAAAGAAGATGCCTTCAAACCTAATATAAAATCCTTCACCATAGAAATATCATCTTTCTTCAAACTCCACGGGACATCGCCTTCTTTAAAAGACCAAGAGGGACCATCCTTTACTCTAGTTTTGTTTCATGGCTAATGTCTTGTTTTATTATTCGAAGCAGTAAGATCTCTCGTGACAACCATTGTGTTGCTCTTATTCCATAATATGTGCCTCCATAAAGAATATGAAACATTTTTAAAAATATGCATGGGATCTAGTAAGTGGCCAATCTTAAGATGCTCCCAATATGGAACCTCATAAAATACAGATTTCGTTTTCATCCCAATGGGCATTTTCTCAACATAGGTGTAAAAAAATTCAAGATCATCGAACATAGGTTCCCCATTTGAATCAAAGAATTCTTCCATTTCCTTCTCCTTCTCTGTGTCATATTCCCTATTCCAATTTGTCGGTCTCATTATTTCAATTCTTTGGTTTACATTGAAAGCATATGCATCTCTTCTATAAGGGTGGTCTTATGGGAGGAATACCCTCGAATAGTCGTACAATAGCTTTCGTAGGCCATTGAACCACCTAGCCTTTATAGAAGGTCCACAACATTTACATCCATGATACCCTTTTGTTACAAGACCCACAATGTTAACATATACATACCATGTTAGTGTCAAAAATATAGTTTCACCAAATGAATTATGCCAAATATAATTATAGATATAAACAAATCGATGAACATGGTTACCGGAGCAAACTACACTAATACATTGGGCCCATTTTCTGACAATTTATCGACAAAGTTGCATCAAAAAAACATCGATCTTCCAATGAATGCTTCAACCTGTTTTCGTCATTAGACAGGTGTCGCAATATCGACGAACAATGGATTTTTCTAAAGATTGACAGAAGTTCGTCGTAAACGTTCGTCTAAATATCGACAAAAGTTCACCGCAAACGTTCATCTAAATATCAAGAAAATTTCATTGCAAATGTTCGTCTAAAGATCAAAAAAAATTTGACGCAAACGTTCGTCTAAAGATTGACAAAATTTCGTCGCAAACATTCTTCTAAATATCGACAAAAGTTCATCGCAAACGTCCTTCTAAAGATCGGCAAAATTTCGTCGCAAATGTTCATCTAAAGATTGACAAAAGTTTGTCGAACGTCCGATGAGGGTTTCACAAAATAAACAAATAAATTAATATAGAATGTCTTATCCCTTACAAGAACTGAACCTTGGTCAATGGTTAACTAATCCTCACTCTAAATATTTGGTGGACTGCTCTTTTCACTCTCAAGGAAAATATGAGACCCCATGTGGAATGTATCTTTTCTCATCTATAATAATGTCAAGGGAATGGGTAACAAGATACATATTTCTCATCAGTAACCACGAATTCATCTTCAACTACCCTGTGTTTCTGCTCCAATTATGCTTCAAACTCAATTCTAATTTATTCAAGGATAACCTTGTGTTCGTCAGTGAGCTTTTGAATCTCTTCCTGTAATTAACACAAGAAAAAATATAAGTTCCATTAAACTCCACAAAGGAACACATCCCCTGACAATGCATGTAATATCTAGTTCACTAGCCATGCATAATTGGACAACCATTAAATATTTACTTGATCAATAGCCTATAAATAAAAAATATGTCACCGATCAAACATGAAGAACACTGGTAAAATACTTCATGTGTTATCTCTTTAATATTTTCATTTCAACATTGTCATCTGCAAAGTACCCTTCATACAATATTTTTTGCCAAAGCAACAATTGGTATTGATATTGTTTCAAATGTTTAATATAATAAAACAAATATTTTGCATTTTCTGCAATTACTTTGCAATTTGATTATAGTAGGATACATGTCCAGTGTCTCCAGAACAAATAGAAGGCATACAATGAGGACAAGTAAATTTTCCTAATACTGACTCTCAACGCAGGATGCAATACTTAATGAGAGACTTCCACTACAGAGTCAAAATTAATTGTTCAGATTCACATGTTTACTACTGGTAGTTTACATCAATAAGTACAATTTGGATAGCCTTGAATGATCCAGAACATCAACAACCCTTTCCTTTTCAAATTCATTTACATAATTTCTAATGGAGTGATAGAAGGAAACTATTCGATATTTGGGAAATCTACTAACAACTATTGCAATGACATGACTTCATACCACAACTTAAGATACAAGGGAACCAAAATTTATAGAATTAAATATATTAACAAGAAAAATCAATAGAGGGTATGGCTAGTCATCCAATAAATCCACCTCACAATCACAATTTACCAAAAATGTCAAACTTGAATCTCCTAGTTGGAATTAGAGCTTGAAACATATGACACAATAATAATAATATCATCCAGTTTCCCACCATAATATCAAAAACCTGCATCTTGGGCAGTAGTGGAGAAAGGGGTTTGTCGACGTGTATCCTGTGCTCTCTTCCTGGCAAGTGAAACAATTTTCTGAGTTGTAATTTGAGGTCCTATCCTAGCCCTTACATCATGGAATACTACAATAGTCACTTCATTATTGTATAAGTTATCAAAGATACCATCCGTACCGCTAGTAATTCATCATGTGAAAAGCAATAATGAGGGTAGTGAGAAAATTACTGACCTAAAACATGTCAAGATCAATCCCAACTTTCAAGGATCAATGCTTCCTATAACTTCACACAATTATATTTTCTATATAGTGTGGAAATACAAAGTATTTCCTATTTTGATGTACATTATAGGGAAGTACCATGTAGGTACAACAATTGTGAAATCATATAGGTTATGGAAAAAAGGCCAAAGGAAACCTCTTAGATTTCTCTAATATTGTAGTCCTAGCCCACTGATTCAAAGTGCTTACAAGTCTTGTCAAACAACACTCCATTTCAAATTTAATTGTATCCAATTTACACTCAATAACTAGCATGCATCCTATAGAAACAAATTAAATGAGAACTCTAGAACAATATTGCTAACTCATGAGTTGTTGTTGTTGCAAGTACCCGAAGCTCAAACTAGTCTATTTTTCTTTCTTGTACCAAAATAGCTGTAGCTTAGTACAATAAGAAACAAGTTCCATGAGTATAAACCAACAAATACAAATGAATATTACATATTTCATCATCACTTGATGAACAGAAGCTCAAACTAGTCTATTTTTCTTTCTTGCACCAAAATAACTGTAGCTTAGTACAATAAGAAACAAGTTCCATGAGTATAAATCAACAAATACAAATGAATATTACATATTTCGTCATCACTTGATGAACACGAACCAAAAAAAACTTAAGTCTAAGGGAAGGTTTACCAACTTGATGTTAAAGGAAGTGCCATGAACATGTACACCCCTTCTTTTGGAATGCAATTGAAATCCCTCAGAAATAATACATCTTATTGTCTACCATAGAATATCACCCACCCTATTACAAACAATCAACATCTGAGACAAAACCTCAATCCCAAGTAATACAAAGCACATCGTAACAATTTCTCTAATACAAATCAAACAATATTAATACAACATATTTTCTTGCCTTGACAACTTGTTAAACGATCTATACAAAACTACATTGTGTTCAATCTAAACTCTAATTGCAAACACCATTGAGACCATACCAATATCTCCAATTTTTAACAACATTGAGGTCATAAGTATCTTAGATTTCAAACAACGTTCAAGCCACATTTGATATAAATAATGCTAATCGACCCATAAATTAGGAAATAAAATACCCAGTTTCCCCACTCAACCCTATGAACTAGCCCATACTTGGAAACATGAATATAAAATCCCTCTCACCATAAAAAGACATTTGAGACATTTGTACATTTGAGATTTGTACATTTGAAAATATGAACAATACTACATTCGTTTCCTAGATCTTTCCAACGCAAACAATACAAGGGAATTAGAAGCATGAAGTTGCCTTCTCCATCACAATATTCATCTTGGGATCATGGCAGACTGTAGACATCCAAATGTTGTAATATTTAGGGTAAGTACTGATACTTTCCAGCTCATCAACAAGACAAAATGGAGGACACGAGAAATCATAAAAAGAGGAGTAAGCACATCACAAATACTTATCCCATGCTTGAATATTAATAGAATTAATATACCTTTTACATGAACATGAGAATATCAGCTTGAGAAACTAAAATATGCTACCATATTCCTCAGTAGATCCTGCCTCAATTTCTTACTTAACAACAATAAAAATGTACCAAAACATAAAAGACCATAAAGTTGACAGACATTCAAACATACAATCACATCAAAAATTAATGAATCAAAACAACATCACATGCAAGAAATTTTTTGAAGCCCATGCACAACATGACCTTTTGATGAATGGGTTTGTGAGAATGATTTGCATGCATTTCTGGGTTTGTGAGAATGATTTGGATAAAAATATTTTCGGAGATCTGAATCTTTTATATTTCTGGTTCAATGGTTTTTTTTATAATCATAGATTCAAAAGGAGGTCGCGGGTGTGGAGTTATAGCCCATGGATTTGAGGCCATGATTGAAATCTGAGTGGAAGAAGTGATTGGAATAGAGGACACACCTATTGGTATGGATATCATATAAATAAAAAATATTTGAATTCATTTATGCAAATATCTGACCTGATGTGTACGAAGAGGATGGTTAAGCAATTGCACAATTGTTGGATTCCTGAAAGCTCTAAACCTCTAAACCATTCAGAAAACTCACGTCAATGTATGACAAGTGCATGAATTTAGAGAATGCATCCCAAGAGTCTGACAAAATTCCTAAACAAGCAAGGTAAGCTGATTTACCATTTAAATTTTGGATGCTTTAGTTGCTACTTATTAATGCATTTAAACATGCATATTTTAACTTGTTATATTTTACAAATTGTTTTCAACTTGTTATATTGACAAAAATCCCTCAAGAAAGTACAATAATATCTTCTGTTATATACCATGAAATTCTCCAGAGAGTGCACTATGCTCACATTATAACCTGACAGAGAAATGTTATATCTGGCACAAAATATAGTTCCCTCATCCACATGCTGAGTTGTATCTAAGAAAAAAATCTAATTTTTCTCCTATTTCTACACTAAATTTATGGCATAATATGGGCAATTCCTTCAGTTCTAGATTCTATGCATCGATCTCAATCAATATAGGTACTGTTGTAGTATATTAAGAAAATCGTTTTTTTTTACCTCTTAATCTCCACAATGTTGGATGTGAATACATTTTTGTGTCTGATTAGTTGCTCTAGCATTCTCTGAGTGACAATTGTTTCAGGTTATTGCACTGATTTGAGGTTTCGGTAGATTTGAGACTACCTAACAGGGTTCACCATGTACAATCTATTCCAAAAATATGCATTGGAGATGTAACTTACTTATTTGTGATATAACTCCTTACCCAAGAGAAGAAACATCAAGCTCTTGTTAGCTTATAAGAGTTGGCACTTTGAGTTTATAAAGAAATCTATGATTTCGAGTTCTTGTATCATAAACCCTTAACAATGGAAATGACTCTCCTTTAGTTTTCATGGAAGATTTTTTCCACTGATCAACCTTTATTTTTCCTTGAGCCCATACAACACCACTGTTGTAAACCTATGCATATGATACAAATTTATAACATACCTAATACCCTCTGTGCCTAATTGAGGGGACACGGTACTAAATTTTCTTGCCTTCACCAAATCAATGATTAACGACTTACTAAAAATGTAAAAGGTGAGGAATTCATACATCAGTCTCCCATAATTATTCTCAGTTTTAGACAATTTCTACTTAATCCCATATCTTATAAGTTTCAATAAGAATCAAAAGATTTGCAGTTAAGATGGATCTATGGTAATTTATTTTCTTATAAAAATTTGTAATTATTATGGTACATTTTATTTATTATTTTATTTATTATTGTAGTCAACTATTTTTTCAAACTTTTGTCATACTCAAGTTGTAGATGCACCAAGAGGGATCTACTGGGAAATTAATGTTTTATGTTCTTTTATGTGTGGCTGGTTATGTATTTAGTCAAACATATTCATGACAAATGTGGAATGCTATAATTTAATCTCTACCATATGGTTATTCCTCCAAATATATTGTAGACATTAAAATACTCAAGAAGAATATGGAAATACCTCATGGCATTATTATTATGGATAGAATCTAATAGAAAAAAATAACAGAGTTTTAAGGGCTACTATAGCAGCAGGTGTATAACAATAACCAACACTATAGAATACAAGAAAAACCTAATGTAGATGCCAAATTCTTTTCCAATAGATGCTCCCGTGCTGACTGTTCTGCAAATGGCCTTCCAAACCCTCACGGATCTGACCAAGGAGCCTGTCGAATCTATGAAACCCTCTTACAGAGGTCCTCGCGGGACAAGGCTGGATAACCAATGATGCCTCACATACAATAGTGTCTGACTAACGAGGATGCCTCGAACCTCTTTTGATTTCCATTTTCTCCACTGACAAGCCACGAAAGTCATTTCCACTGTCAAACTAGGCAATCCAAAAATGGGGAAATGACATTTTGTGCCAATTCAGACTTTTTAGACTTTTTATAGGATTTTTTGCGACTCAAAATTTCACCTTTAAGATAGGCTTAAGGGAGGGTGCAAACAACTGTTTTGAGCCCATGGATCTGAAGTACCTAATGAAATTGGCTGCTGACAAGGGTGTCCGCAACTTGCAGGTTTTTGGTACTCTTAATTGGTTATCCACTGAATGAAAGGAAGATACAGATTGAACAATATGTTTTTACAACCCATCTTTGATCAAGTAAAAAGAATGGAGACATGCTTCTCAAAAATTTCATACATACACGTGTTTAGAGAACTGAATACAATAACTGATGATATTTCCAAAGGATGACTTCAATATACTAGAAACATAACTATGATCATGGAGCTACAGGATGGAGTACAAGTAGATGAAAGGCCTCCACCAACTTCCTGGTGATGGATACCAGTTTCTATTTCATTTTTGTGGATGTTGTATTTCATTTACATAAACTGTTGTTACTAGTACATGTGTATGGGAGCAATGTATAAGCACTCCTTGAACAAGATGAAGCACAACCTCCATAAGTCTTGATGATGGAGAGTCATTTCTATTCTGTGGATGTTGGAGTTTACAAAATCTGTGGTTATATTGTAGAAATAGTTTACAAGACTTGTTTCTATTCCCTTTTGAAAATGTCTTTTGGTATGTCTTTGGGAGCACATAGGTGGAGATCTGGTTTGCTTGGTGAACAAGACTTTTCGCTCCTGAATATAATTTGTTATATAGATCACACAAGACTACATGAAACAGAGTTAGTTCAAATGGGTGAAAGCACAATGCTTACTTGGTGAATGAATCCGGATTTTGACTGATGGAGATTGAGTTTTTCTCTTTTGTTTATGAAGGTTTTTTCTGCATTGTATTTTGAGGGTTGTATGCCTCTGTTGATGGCAAATAGAAAAAACCGAATGCTGGTAATCTTTGATTTTCAGTATAGAATGGAAAACTTTTTTAATGTGTGAAATCTTCTTAAAGGAGTTCTTATATGCCTCTGGTAATGTAGAGAAATGTGATAGAGTGGGCTGATACCTTACAACCATCATGGAAAAACTGTGCAAACATACGTAGAATGTAATCCTTTTATATTTTATAAAACGTCACATTTTTTTTAGGGAAAAAATATTTTCTGTTTGTAGCATGTACATAAAGTTTGCTAAGTAATGTAAGTAGTAATTTTTTTATATTATTGAATTTACAATTGATTTTGAACTACCATCATACTCTAATAGCATACCATCATACTCTAATAGCATAGCAATAAGTAGTTAGCAACATTCTCAAATAAGACAATTATATAATCTCAAACAATATACCTTAATAGGATAACTAACATAAACATAGAAGGTTTCAAGACTATTACAAGTTAGGACATTCACCCGAGAGATCATCCCAATAACAACAAGATGACCATTAATTGTAAGGGAATTTAAGCATGTATTAAACATTTCTCCTCCGACAAATTCATATACATTATCGACGCCTTTTGGAAACTCCTTTTTCAAGACCTTTAAAATAGAACTTTGTTATTAGTCCCTGCCATAGGCGTAGAGGGACTATGGCGATCGATAAATCGTTGACTTCATATTAGTGTGTCCTTTGACCAAAAATATTTCCATATTATGTATTGTGGCGACCAGGGAACTGAAAACATCGATTTTTCTATAAAAAAAGTACCATATTTGTCATGATATGATTGGACAAGGGATTGGAGATCTTATTGCCAGCCTCGCTATTCCCAATGTTATATATATTGGCATATCCAAAGTATTTGATTGTATATGGTCTTTTTGAATCATATCTTTTGTTTTGCATTCATCGAAGGTGGATTAATGCTAGCATTAATTTGAATGTTTGGTTTAGCATTTTATGCTAGGTAAATTTATGGCAATGTTTGATATGGTGGTATATTGAAAGTTTGGCTTTCCAATACATTCTCTGGTGTTCGAACTATTGTTACAAAAAATATAATTATTTATTTGGGATACGTGAGAGACCTGCCGCATTGAATTTTTTTCTTAAATGTTTACAGTGCATTTCTGACCGACTTAAATGTTTACCTAACAGGCTTGGTAGTGTTGAATGGTTACTTAACAGGCTTGTTACAAGACATTTTCTTCCGTTTTTAAAATTTATATGCTCCAACAATATTGTTGATTCACTGGTCCATGCTTGTTTTTTGCATGGCACTGATTTCTTATTTGCATATTGTCGTTGTTCTTACTTGCGTGTTCATGTTGTTGCAGTTTGCACATTTGGGTTTCTTCAATCGCATTTGGAACAACATCGTTCCTGGGGGAGTGGTTGTTGCTTGCTTCTTTCTTCACTGTATGTTGTTTATTGTTGCTTGATTCGACTTTGTTTCTTGCTTCTTTCTTCGATGTATGTTGTTTATTGTTTCTTGATTCGACTTTGCAGGGTTTCGGTCCTACGCCTGCAGTTGGGCCTTTTGGTGCTTGTTTGCTAGGTTGTTATTTGGTGCTTGTTCTTGTTTTCCCAGGGTTTGCAATGTTAGGAAGTTGCATTTGCGGTTGGATATCTGGTTACATTTTGTTGCACTGCAGTTTGCGTAGAATACTATTAAGATAAAATAACAGAGTAAAGAATTGTACGTGATGTAAATTACATCTGTTACGCGTTGAAGCAGAGTTTGTCGGTCTCAAAATATATTTCATAGCTACCGATGCTTTTTCCATGGATTCTGTGTTACTATGGTTTCATAGTTATGAGAATGCCTTTTGCTGAGTGGGAGATAAAGTTGTTCTCTCCCTTTTACTTTCCTATTGTAAATTGCGTTTGACTCTAGTTTCTCGCGTTTCCGTGGTCATTCTGACCGACCTCCGTTTGGTTGCATACTTAGCTAGTTTTATGGACACGGCTTCGCCAATAGGTTCTATTGAACTATGACAGGTCGTGTTCGGTGTATACATTATCTTTCTCGAATTAGTTTTCTTTAAAAGAAGGCCTCCTGGACATAAGAGAATGCAATTTATGAAATTATCGGTTTCCTGGACAACATAAGTTAATTCTCGCAAGGTTTGGGGGTGGCGGGCTGAAAATTGGGCTTCTGTTGTTTCGTGCCCTGCAAATAGCATGAAGAGTTCCGTGATCATTCCGACTGACCGCAGTTCGGTTCCATACTTAGTCAGTTTTATGGACGCGACTTTGTGGAAAGGTTGTATCGAACTATGGTGTATACATTAGCATTTCTGAATTAGTTTTGTTTATAAGAAGGGCTCCTGGAAAGAAGACATTGAAATTTATCAAATTATAGGTTTCCTGGACAACATAAATAAAACATAGGAAATATGTAATTTTATAAAGTAGATATATAAAGCATACACGGAGCCCTCATCCCATACTTGGCCAGTTTTTGCATCGTGGGTTCTCGGGGTAGGCGACTGAAAATTGACAATCAGAGAGTTACGCAATATACAAATTGACAATCGGACTTGCGGACTATTTTAATTTGAATTTTTGCACTGCAGTTTACGTAGAATACTATTAGGATAAGATAACAGACTAAATAATTGCAGGCGATGTAAATTGCATCTGTTACACGTTGAAGTAGAATTTGTCGGCCTCAAAATATATTTCATAGCTACTGATGCTTTTTCCATTGATTCTGTGTTACTATGGTTTCATAGTTATGAGAATGCCTTTTGATGTGTGGGAGATATTCCTGTTCTCTCCGTTTTACTTTCTTGTTGTAAACTGTGTTTGACGCTAGTTTCTCGCGTTTCTGTGGTTATTCTGACCAACCACCATCAGTTGCATACTTAGCCAGTTTTGTGGATGCGGCTTCGCCAATAAGTTCTATCGAACTATGACAGGTCGTGTTCGGTGTATACATTAGCTTTTCCGAATTAGTTTTCTTTAAAAGAAGGCCTCTTGGACAGAAGAGAATGTAATTTAGGAAATTATAGGTTTCCTGGACAACATAAGTTAATGATTGCGGGTTCTCGGGGTGGCGGGCTGAAAATTGGGCTTCTGTTGTTCCGTGCCATGCAAATAGCACGGAGAGTTTCGCCATCATTTCGACCGACCGTAGTTCGGTTTCATACTTATCCAGTTTTATGGACGTGGCTTCACAGATAGGTTGTATCGAACTATGGTGTATACATTAGCATTTCCGAATTAGTTTTCTTTATAAGAAGGGCTCCTGGACAACATAATTTAAACATAGGAAATATGTAATTTTATAAAGTAGATACATAAAGCATGGATATAGCGCTCATCCCATAGTTAGCCAGTTTTTGCATCACGGGTTCTCGGGGTAGGCGGCTAAAAATTGACAATCGGAGAGTTCCATGATATACAAATTGACAATCGTACTTGTGGACTATTTTAATTTGAAGGGCGTCATGTGCAAAAAATTTAGCATTCTCGAAATAGTTTACTTTACGTACATTTTACATACCCTGGTGGACAAAAAACAAAAACAAATATAGCAAACATTTTTTGGATCGCAGGTTCTTGGGGTGGCGGGCTCTAAGTTCAGTTTTTGTTGTTTCGTGTCCTACAAATAGCATGGAGAGTTCCGTGATATACAAATTGACATTCGGACTTGTGAAGTATTTGAACTTGAAGGGCTGGTGAAAAAAAACTAACATTCTCGAATTACTTTTCTTTACGTACGTTTTACATGCGGTCCTCAAGAAAAACAGAAAAAATAGTAGTAACGTCTATTACATAGGGCTCCATCCCCGCTACCTTCAGTGCTTCCCAATACACATTAAATATATTTTCAAAAGTCAGAACTGACCAGACAAGTTCGAAAAGATGGGCTTTAATAACTGGAAAGATCAAGGACATCTCCCATTAAAATGAATAGACAGACGAATATTATGGGATCTGGTAATTTCTTTTTGCCTACATTTTGAATTTGCGAAAATCATTTTTTTTTTGTTTTTTTTGCTTGTGCATTTTTAGTTTTATTAAAAGCTTCAGCATAGTTCACGAATGTGTCGCCAAAAGAGGCCTTGACGTCATGTCCCTCTTTAATATTGTGCATTTCGAAATGATGGGCTTTAATAATTGGAAAGGTCGAGGACATCTCCCATTAAAATGAATAGACAGGCGAATACTATTGGATCTGGTAATTTCTTGTTGCCTTCATTTTGAATTTGCGAAAATACTTTTTATTTTATTTTTTTGTTTGTGCAGTTATAGTTTTCTTAAAAGATTCAACATAGTTGATGAACGTGTCACCCACAAAGGCCTTGATGTCATGTCCCTCTTTAATATTGTGCATATCTCAGATGTCAGATTTGAGAATATGCTCGGATATGGGAATTTTAATACGTGCTGCTAGTCACTATTCAACGTACGTATTCAAAAATATTGGCATTAATAAGTGAAAATATGGATAACATCTGTCATTAAAGCGAATCAACACAAAATCTACGGAAGACCATCCAACGTTTGTTTTAAATACTTATTTCCATTTCTCTCTATCATCAAAGAGTTGCACTTTAGGGTGCCTTCGTTCTAATGTTCCTGGTCATGGACATGTAAGACAACTTAGAGATGCGATTGAGGGGCACATGAAAGAAGATAGACTGGTTTTATGTGACATGAGATTTGAGTAAAAAAAAACTCTGTTATACAAGAGAAACTCAGAGAGGATGAAGAAAAAAGAACCAGTATGTTCTGGTTGGTGTTCTCTCTGTCTTCGATGCTTTGGTTGGTTGAAAAGGCTGCCTGGAGATTTTTTGGTTGAACTTCTTTGTTTTCTTGTTGGGAATTGTAATGGAGTTTGAGGTCACGTGCAAAATATTTCTTCGTTTAAGTATATAACTTCTTCCAACAACACAGATTTGGAAAGTGTATCGAATTGTAGAGATTGCACTAGTATTTGTCTACCTTGGAGGTGGGTAACAAAAACTGTATGGGTGGATAAAACAACATATTATCACTACAAAAGTTTATATTTCATAGTTTGATGACCTGCATGTGGGTCTGGTAGTCGACTTGACAGAAAGCTATGTTCTTTGTCAAAGTTTGTTCAGTTTCCTTTGGATGTAGTTGCAGAATCCACATATTTGGCATGACCTCCGAACATTCCAGACCTTTCTGTTGGCCACCATACCTCCATCGCTATGAGGAAAGAGATATTCTGATGTCATCTGCAACATTTGATACACTTGCCAGCCCTGTGCTAGTGCATTTTGCAGCATTTGATGCACTTGCCACACCTCTGCTGCCCAAAGAAGTTATGTACCTCAACAGATTTGCATTTTGCATCTGGGTTGGACGTTTCTTTCAATTTACTGTAATAAAGAAAAGAAGTTCGACATACAAATCCTCAAGCAGGCTTCTCAACCAAACAGATGATTGAATATAGTGAGAATACCAGTCACTACCTATAGACAAGGTATTTAAAAAAATGGGATAGATGTACTTGGCAGCATCAATAAAGTACAAAACCCAAAATTGATATTGAACTCATTTTTTACGAAGAAAGAGCTTGAACGTCAAGAAAACCATGAAGAAGCTTCATCAATGTACATATTTTTTATTGGTCGAGGGCAGGCGAAATCGCAATTGTTGTCGCAAATAGCCTTAGCTGTATTTTTTAATCCATCTTATTTGAATATAGAATAATTTCGGTTTATATTTTAATAACATTTTCCAATTTTTGGTATTTGTTTTAATTGTATTTTGTACCTTCTTCCCCTGTGTCGTTAAACATGAAGGACAACCTTTCGTTTATGTTGCCCACTACATCAATTTATATAAAACCTGCTCTTCTCTTTCTTTACATTTTACATTTAAGAATAATTAATGAGTTACAACAATGCAGTTGAACTGTTGACGCAATGTTCCTGTGAAGTATGTTGGATATATTGCAGCTTTTTCTATTTGATAATATCTGTGCATATATACTAATATCAGTACTATTGGAATAAATACAAAAAACTTCCTCTTTGGGAAAGCTTAGGCAATTATGTTTGGGTTTTTGGTATTAAACAACTTTGTCCACTGTTCTGTCATATACATCTTGCAGCCTAAGAAATTCTGTGGTCTACAATTTATGCTTTAATTACTTAAAGTCACACCAAATTTTGATTGCATTTAATTTAATTTAGATATTGATGTTTATGGAGAGTCAACGTTCGCCGATTTCATTGCAACGAATACAAGATGAATATATGATAAGGAGTTGATCTTGTTGAGACCACAATGCAATTTCATGTTTCTTATTGCGCTATGTTCATCTTGCAGTCAAAATTTTCGTGGTTTCAACGAGATTTGCAAGCCGAAGAGCATCTTGCAAATTGGGAAATCATTTGCATTTGAAACAGAAACGATCCATTAATATATATTAGTATGAATACTATTCAGATGAACATGAAAAATTTCTCCATTGATAGATACTGGTATGAAAAATATTGAAATAGATATCAAAAATTTGTCTTGGCCAATACTTAGCCAGTTATCTGGGCAGCAGGCCCCGGGTTCACGACACCCACCACCTATGTCCCATGTTTCGTCATATACATGTTGCAGCCAAAGAACTTCAGTGATATGCACTTAATTCTTTTATTAGTGATCTGCAATTCATGCCTTAACATCTCCATCTATATCCTCGCACCATGGATCCGATCGATCGCTATTCTTTTCCATACTTAGCCAATTTTATGTCCGTCGTTGCGGGGCCGGCGCTTGCGAACCCAACTGCTTATTGTTCTGCTATATACATCTTGCACTGAAAACATCCTTGATCTACAATTCCACCACAGGTTCCTCGTATACATTAAGTTCGTTCAAAGTATATGTTCCTGCTTTCCATCCCCAACAACTTCGCGTCCTCCCTGATATAAATCAACAATGCTCTTACTAGTGACAAGTAGACATAGTGATACGAAAGATACTTCTGTGATCTGCAATTTATGTCTTAACTGGTGACAACTCAACAAGGATTCACAAGAATTTGCATTAATAATCAAACACTAGATGTTCTTCTATGAGATACTTAGTTCTTTTTCCCTTCTCTTCTTCCCGTGTATTATATACACTTCCACTGCGGACTCCTCTGTCCTTTTTCCTTTATTTTCTTCCCGTGTATTATGGGACTATAAAATATGGACATGATATTTTATAGAGCATGTACAAATTCTGCATTCCATACCAAGCGACATTTTGGATCGAGGTTTCTCGGGTGAGTGAGCTCAAAATTGGGTCTCCATTGTTCTGTGGCCTACAAATAGAACCCAGAGTTCCGCAATATACAAATTGACAAGCGAACCTGCGGACTGGCTGAATCAACATTGCATTTCTATGGTTCTGTGTTCTCCAAACATCGCTCTCAGTTCCGCGATATAGAAATTGACACACAAAATGCAGGACTGGCAGGGTGGAAATTGCCATTGTTTACGGATGGTAGTCACTATGAAGTATCTAACAGTATCTAAAAAAATATTTTGAATACTAAATTATCTCTTAGTAGTGACAACTGGACACAGAGGTACGAAATAGTTGGAATTGCACTCTCCGCAATATCCAAATTGACTACCAGATTCCGACATCGTCCGCTCTTCCATGTTACAAATTATGTATTCAACTGTTAGGAGCGATGAAATTAGACGGTTCGAGCCTTGCCTCCTTTGCAGATACCTTCTCAGCCTGTTTTGGATCCTCCTGTTGTCGGGTTGATATCTTCTAGAGAATGTAAAAATTCCGCATTCCATACCTGGCGAGATTTTTGATTACGGGTTCTCGGGTGGGCGGGCTAAAAATTGGGCCTCCATTGTTGCGTGTTGCAAATAGCACCCAAAATTCCGCGATATACAAATTGAAAAGAGGACCTGCGGACTGGCTGACTCAACATTGCACTTCTATTGTTCTATGTCCTCCAAACAATGCTTCGAGTTTCGCGATATACAAATTCACACATGAAATGCAGGGTTGGCAGGGTTGAGATTTCCATTTTTTACCGATGCTAATCCCTATGAAGTATCTAACAGAATCTAAGAAATTATTTTCGATACTAAATTATCTTTTACTAGTGAGAACTGGACACAAGTACGAAACAGGTGGCATCGCACCCTACGCAATTTACAAATTGACTGTTGGGTTCGGACATCGTCTACTCTTTCGTGTTACAAATTATGGATTCAAATGTTTGGAACGATACAAGTTGAACGTCGGCAACTTGCGTCTTTTGAAAACACGTTCTCAACTTGTTTTGGATCCTCCTGTTGGCGGGTTCACTGAATGTGAAACTCTTGGATACTGTTTCGGGTTGGCATCAAGCTTTGTTGTACCACAGTTCACAAATGTTTCGAAGTATCTGTCGCTGCCTCAATTGGCATCCGACCCTCCGCAATATACAAATCGACTATCGGGTTCACATCTTCTACTCAAAATTTCCGTGATCTACAATTCCACCACTGACTCCTTTGTCCTTTTTTCCTTTTCTTCTTCCCGTGTATTATGGATCTTTGGTTATATACTTGGTTTCCATTCTATAATTGAGAGTTCCAACATTGGTGGGCTGACTTCTTTATCTCCATCTATATAATCACACTAGGAATTCGACCGACCGCTATTGCTTTCCATACTTAGCCAATTTTATGGCCGTGGTTGCTAGGTTGGCAATCTACAATTCTATTGCGGGCTCCTCGAACTCACAAGCTTCACTGTGCCACGGTTCACAAATGTGATTGCTAATATACATTGGTTATGCTCTTACTAATGACTCTTACAAGTGACAGCCGCACACAACAATACGAAACGGGTTCATGAAATCTCCAATTCTTAGTCAGTGTTTCGAGTTCACGCATCCGAACTCTGCTGCTTCTTGTTCCGTGATATACATATTGCACTCAAAATTTTCATGATTTACAATTCCACCGTGGAGTTGTTGGTCCTTTTTCCCTTTTCTTCTTCCCTTGTATTATCTCTTTGTCGTTATATACTTAGTCTCCTATCTATAAACGCGGGTTCTAGCCTTGGCCGATTGAGATATCTTTATCTCCATCTATATAATCACACAACAAATCCGACTGACCACTATTTCTCTCCATACTTGGCCAATTTTATGGCCACAATTGGTGGGTTCGCAGTTTTGAACTCTGCTTCTTGTTGTGTCATGTACATCTTGCACTCAAAACTTTCGTGATCTACAATTCCAACGCGGGCTTGTCGAACTTGCAACCTTCACTCTACCATTGCTCACAAATGTTTCAAAGTACATCTCGTTGCCTTCCATCCCCACTAACTTCCTTTCATTCTGGCTGTCTTACCATACCCTCTTCACTGTTATGTGTATTGCACTCAAAAAGTTTCGAGACATACAATTTGACCCTCTCCCCTCACCTTCAACGGTTGTACCTTGCAACCCTATTTTGTAGCAGTTTTTTTCCCTTCCCATGACCTCCGTCCTTTCTTACTATGCAATTAGAAACCTTTCATGGTAACATTCGACCATGCAGGAACCGTCAACATTGTTATTAATGGGAGAAAATCTTGAGGAGATATCCCATTATTACGCATTAAACCAAGATGTGCGGAGAGTTATTTTGTCCCTTCCAATTGTTAATCTCGAACACACGTCATCATGTTGGCCCATCTACAATGCTTAATCACTCATTGCAATATCCACCATGTTTGCATTTCTATGTATGCAATTACTACTATTTAATTTTAACAATGCATCATGCAACAACCGTCCAAATTGTCATTAATCAACGAAAGTCTCGAGGACATCTCCCATCCACACACTTTCGACCAAAATTTGCCCAGGGTTATATTATCCCTTCCAAATTTTCATTTCATTCATCATTTGGAACAAATAAACATTCTTGTAAACTTATGGCAGTAGGTCGAGAGCAGTTTTGTAGAGATACAGTAAATATGTTTGCACAAGAGGACTAGACCTGCCACTGGTCCAGGGCATACTTTTACTATTCATCCTGTTCCACCTAGAACAAAGTGATTTGGACCTCTGAAATCGCTCGTGCAGGTTGTGTCCCTGAGGTTTTTGACTATAAGGAGGTGGTCTCTTGGTGCGATGAAAAATATATTCCAGGCAAAAGAATTATTCCATTGCACAACCACTCTCATGTTTCTTTGTCACCTCAGGTCTTCCACGAGATGTTAAAATTGTCGAAACCAACATTGACGTTCAGAGGAAAAGATTGCAAGTAGTTTCTAGAAAAACATCATAATGGGTTGGACATCTTAGCCGACTTCCTCGAAGACTCGAAAACAGTTCCTAAACATATCACAAGGTTGCAGGTAAGTTCCTTTAGAAATCCATTCTGGGAAATTGCTTGGTTGTTTACAAGAATAACGAGACAAGCATCCACAACAAGCATTTCCCATTTAATTATTTATATTTTGTATTTCACAGTCAAGGAACAATACATTTTCGATTGGGGGAACCTAATTTCCATTGAGCTCTGTTCCCAACTGTCACGATTCAAAGAATCAAATAAATTTTATATGTCATCGTACTTGTTTTTCGCCATTGTGTATTGTTGTCCATTTCCAAAACTTTCTCTTTCAAATAAAATAAACCATGGATTCGACCCAGTAACATTCTGGCACGAGGGCGTATGGAGGCACAAGGCCTTCCATTGTTTTTATGAAATTTTTAATGGCTTTGTCTCAGTTTTCAAAGATTTATTGTTAGGCAAGGATGCTCCGCGGATGTCTGACCGGGAAACCACGTTTTTGAACAGAAAGAGCACACTTGAGCAAGAGGAAAATCACAGTCTGCTCATGCTCTTTGTCTCTAAGGAAAATCTTGCCTTCCTTCCATGCCACATCACAGACAAGATGTTTGTTGCAGAAATAGCAAGGCAATACAACCACTGGTTTCATTTTTTCCATGACAAGAAAAAAAAATAGTTCATTCCTCTGCCCTGGAAAGTTGGAGACTTTGTGTGCAGAAACATCAACAAGATTGACAAGTTTGCCTCCCATTTCAAGAAATTGAACCTAACGTATGCTGAAAGACTAAAAGGTTTCGACCCTAATGGCATTTTTCGAGAACATTTACTGGGTGTTGGATTTAACACCCCTTTTATCCATAGACATCTGGCCCAAGACAGGGATAATGTCAACAACAATTATGCTTCTGTCAATTGCGACACACAGACATTGCAAAGCGTGACTGAATTGTGCAGACAACATGGAAAAGTATCCAGTGAGAAGAGTACCCAGTCCCCCGCCAACACTCCCAAAAGCACGACATCACAGAGCATCGCTTCGACGGTCCACCGCAGTAAAAAAGCAACCCAGAAATCTTCGAACGGAGGAGGAGATAAGAACCCTGCTCGCATAAATATTGACAGTTCTCACAAAATTCCACTGACGAAGAAGAGAAAAAACAATACAGGGCAGGCGGTGATCTAGGGGATCAAATTTTGCTCAAAATTCAAAGTTCTCGGAATCGATTCAAATTGAACGGGTGCGTAAGCCTCATCGTCACGAATCCAACGCAATTCATTCAGGTTCAAACAGACGTTGAATGAGTGAGATATCACGTTCTGTTCAAATCGTCAAACAAGCAAAAAAAAAATGTTTACTGTACAGTCCATATAGTCCGTACGAATGCTGACGTGGTAGGGTCGTACGATGATGTGGCAGGGACGTACGCTGATGTGGCAGGGTCGTACGATGACATGGCAGGGTTGATTTGGAGGACAGGTGGAAATTGGACGGTCGAATCATTTCTTGACACGTGGCATCTTGGTGGCGAATGGATTGGTGACACATGGCCCAAGCAAGGGTCGCCACGTGTCACCTAGACATTGGTTAAAATTTGTGTAGTCGACAGGACTCAACCCCGTGACCTCTGGGCAGGGGAAGAGCTTTGGGAAGGGCCGCCGAACCGGCGTGCCCACCATTGGTTCTTAACATATATGTGTTTTTAAAATTATTTGAATTGTAATGTGTTTTGGTTTGGGCACGGACAAGGCTGGGGCTAAGCCCCAGCCCCCGTTCATATATGTATAACATATGACTACCCGCGCGCGTAATTTAAACGGAGTCCACAACACATATGACCAGTGGTTCATACATTGCGCGAGAGTTTAATTACCAATGGTTTAATCCACACGTCGACACTTGTCAGTTGCTCATTTGATTGGAGTTTAGCCCTTTTCTATGCGCGGTCATATGGTAAGCCACATGCCCAACGGTTAGGCGGTTAGGGGCTAGGTTCCCTAATTGTCCTACAGTTTGCACGATTTTTGGTTATGCGCCCGATGCTAGGTTTTAGCATGGAAATGAGTGCGTGTGCTAGGTTGGACACACAGAGGTGCAATTTGGCGATCCAGAGATAGCAAGTTTGAAGGGGAACTTCCAGGAAGCCTATCTTCTTTAATTTTTGGCCAAATCAGGTGCTAAAAAAGCCCAGCTAGGGGTTTTTGGATGTTCTGAAGCCATTGTAGCCATCTATTTGGCATTTTGAGCATTGTAAAGAAAACATTTTAGCACTTTGAGCAAATAATATAAAAGATCCATTGGAAGCTGGACCAAGAGATGTAGCCCAAGAGAGGGGTGAACTCCTTTATCATTTGCTGTGTTATGTGTTTACTGTTCACTGTTATTTGCTGCTTATTATCTGCATCTTGAATGTGTAATTTCTATAAAAATTGTGTTTGCAAATTGATCCTTTTGCATAAGAACACTTGAATTAAATCTTGCAAATATTTTCAACAATACAAGCCTTTATCATTTTCAGATCAAGTTGGTATCAGAGCATATGTTTTTGAAGGATTGATTATTTGCAAGTGTTTTGTTTTCTGATGCTCACAAGGTTGAAACTCACAAGAGGAGAAGGTCAACTTGTAGAGCCAAGTTCTCATCCTTCAAGAAGAAAGATTATATCATCACCTCAAGCTTCAAGG